>PVHP010053162.1:0-11624 GCA_004024765.1 Zapus hudsonius
AGAGAGAGAGAGAGAGAGAGAGAGAGAGAGAGAGAGAGAGAGAGAGAGAGAGAGAATGGGCATGTCAGGGCCTCCTTCCACTCTAACCAAAATCTATACACATGGGCCACTTTGCACATCTGGCTTTATGTGGGTCTCATCCTGTCAGGCTGTGCAAACAAGTGTTTTTCACTGACGAGCCATCTCTCCAGCCTGGCGTTTTAAAAAGAGATCAGTACAGGTGGGCTCTAGCTTCCTATTACAGTGCTAAAAGTACTGTTTGCTACTCTGACAGTTCCTGCAACATAGTTGGGCATATATTAATGTTTCTCAAATTGAAGTGATGAGTACCTTTAACAGTAAACAGCAAAGTTAGCCATGGCCATGACCTGGGGCCTACTGCTAAAGAAGAGCAGAGTCTCAACAGCTGGGCTCATAAAGATGATCTCAGTCCTGTTTGCTCTGGGCTGGAAATCGAATGGGTGCTCTCGGAACTTTTCGACAAGATAACACTAGTGATAGTGGGTTCATCTGTCTTTATATGATCTTCTGTTCCTGACACCTGCTCTGTGATCCCATAGATCTGTTCCTACCATCTCCTCTGTGATCCCATAGATCTGTTCTTACCATCTCTGTGATCCCATAGATCTGTTCCTACCATCTCTATGATCCCATAGATCTATTTCTACCATCTCCGCTGTGATCCCATAGATCTGATCCTGACACCTTCTCTGTGATCCCATAGATCTGTTTCCATAACCTCCTCTGTTATCTCATAGATCTTCTCTTCCTGTCACCTCCTCTGTGATCTCACAGATATCCTGATCCTACCATCTCCTCTGTGATCTCATAGATCTGTTCCTGTCACCTCCTCTGTGATCTCATAGATCTTCTGTTCCTGTCACCTCCTCTGTGATCTCATAGATCTTTTCCTGTCACCTCCTCTGTGATCTTACACATATTGTGCTTCTGGTCACCACATCTGTGATCTCATAAAGCAGTTGTTTGGATTTTTGCTGCATTGACTAAAAATAGCAATTTTTCAGAATGTTGTGTAGTGAAAGCAATGGCTTTAGGGAATGGTGCCCAACAGCAGCCAAGGCTCTGGTTAGCAGAAATCTGTTCTTGCAATAGCCTATTAAGCATAACTTATATGCAATGCTATTCAAATTGCTCCAGAGGACAAATGGGACATCTGTTGCCAGCAGAAATCTCCATTCCAAGGGCTCAGCCAACTGGGATACAGGCTGGGCCTGGTGTGGACAATTCTTCACTCCCAAAGGATAACCATGTATAGTCCATGCATTCCCTAATAATTAGCCTTCCTTCAGTGGGAAGAAGTATTCCTTCTCTCTCTTGCAATCTGTGATATATTTCAGGCTTCACTGAGTTTACTGAAGGAAATGCTAAACCAAGAAATACTTTGCCTTCATCTGACCAGACACCAAGTCCCTGAATGCTGGACAGTTCTCTGGAACTTTTATAAGCCCAATACTGAGACTGAGAAAACAAAGCTGCAGAGTCACCTTTGTGAACAGAGTACATTTTGTTCAGCATGTCTGTGACCAGCTCAGAGCATCACTGGTCAGGTCTCCTCATCAGCTTGCTGACTCACGTGTAAACCCAGGTCTATATGCTTACCTCTGCCTCATTAGCTTGCTGACATGTGAGCCCAGGTCTACATGCTTAACCCCTGTCTCATTAGCTTGCTGACTGACATGTGAACCCAGGTCTACATGCTTACCTCTGCCTCATCAGCTGCTGGATCATGTGTGAACCCAGGTCTGTTGGGATTTGCTAAATGGGACATGGAAGATATAGGTTTAATGGGATGTTGAACAGGCTGAAGTCCCGGTAGCCTCTGCACTGAAATCCGGTAGGAGTTTCACCACCTCCACCCTTAACCTAAAACTCCTGGCTCCCTAAGCAGGAACCCAGCATTCTCACCCCAGCATGGCTGACAATAAGTGTCAGACCCAGGTAACAACTTTCTCTGTAACCATCCCCATTGGACCCATGACTAAAATCATGTGTTTCCCATGCTCAGGCCCCCAATTATGCAAATTAGGTATTCACAGGTTGTCTACACTCACCTATCCACTTGCGGATGCCCACTCACCACCCTGCCTGACCAATCCCCTTGCCCTCCCCTGCTCCTCATCCTTCTGGCTTCTTTTCTCTATAATTGTAACCTCTCCCCATTCAATAAATGGCGCATGGATACACAATACACATCTGCTCATGTCTGTGTCCCGAGAGCTTCCTCTCTTGTTTCGCTGGCCATGCCTGTGTGGGCCCCCAGCTCTGTGGAACCACCCTGAGCACAGCAGCGCAGCGACCCACAGCTGCTGCCTTCAACTGCTTTTCCTTCAGGCGGCTGACATTGCCCCCTCGATAAGACACAGGTCTACATGCTTACCTCTGCTTTGCCAGTGCACCAACCACATGGCACAGTTCTCTTTCTTTCACAATGCTCTGCAGCTGAAAGTACTGTCAGCCACTTTAGTTTTACCAGTTTACCTAAAGACACTGAAATGAGGCTCAGAAAAGAGAAGTTGATGTACCAAGGCCTCACAATTCTCACTGCTGTAACATTTTCACTATAATGCTTAATTAATTCATAGATCCTCTTGGGTGAGGGATGTTGCTAAAATTTAAAATATGGTTGCAATATGCTGTATATTTAAGCTGTATTTCCTACAACTAATACCTGTCCCAAAATCATAGTGCCTCCAAAGTGTTAACTTTGTTTGATTATCTACTGGATTACATGTGGCTTCCTCTGTAACATTTGACTCCCTGTGAAACCAATGGCCTGAGGTAGTTGATTGTGTTTGCTGTGCCTAGTACATCTCAGCACTTGTAACAGGAAGATAGACAGATCATGAACAAATATAGTCATGAATAAAGCAATAGAATAGCCTGATGACTCTAGGTTGAACTTATCCACAGGAAATATAACCCAAGACCCCCAGTGGATGACTGAAGCTATAAATAGTACCAAGCTTGTGTTTGTTTTATACATACCCATGATAAAGTTTAATTTATAAATTTATCAAATGATATGAATAATAATGATATAGAACAATTATAATGTGTTATATAATTACATTTATACAATTATGCTTTATAAATTATAAAAGTTATAATAAGTTATATAAATCTTATGGATTGCTTACTTACAGAATTTTCCATTTAATATTTTTTGAATGTGTTTGGCCTTTGGAATTAAAACTGCAAAAGCAAAACCACAGATAACAGGACTACAGTACTGAGTTGAAATTGGCAGCTTTGATTAGCTTGTTTGATTCATAGATTTGTTTTGCATGGAGAAGTATCCTCAGGCATAATTCAGTGTTACTTAGAAGTTCAAGTACAGGAGGAAAAAGATTGCAGAAGTGAGGCCACCTGAATTTGTTTGCCAGACCACAGGTCAAAGACATTTGGATACTGCCAACCCCCTCCTGATAGCACATCTAAAAATATCTACTCTGAATGGGTCCTGAAGGACCCAGATGCCCTTATAGCTGCAAGTCATCCTGGGAAGCAAGTGTTACTCCTGTACCCCTTCTTGCTACTCCAGGGGAACATATTCCTCTCATATCAATTTGAACAGTTCCATGCTGTTCCCATGCCAGGGGTTATTGACAATGTCCCCCAAAATACCCCTTATTAATTTGACATTTTTGATGACATTTGCCAGAAGATTCTCTGGCAAGAGAACCCTTAGAAGAGTCCAGTTATCCTTGAGAAATGGTCATACAACCATACATTTAGTCACAGCACCCAGAGAAGTCAGGTTTTGGCCACTGTTGCTCCAAAGGATACACTGGCTGTTGGCCTCAGTTCAGGTCCAGACAAGAGAAGAGCAGCAAGCAGATGGAGAAGAGAGTCAACCTTGAGTATAAGTGGCTGTTCAATTAATTCTGAGCCCACTCACTGACATGCAGCTCTTTCCTAGCACATGGGTGAGAAACACAATTGTATAGTCACCTCAGGTTTACAGGCCAGCCTTGCTGAGCAACTTGACATTAGCAATAACCAATACTTGTGAGAAACAGCCTCATCCAGGGAGATGGGCAAATGTGAGCAGGAGGAATGGATGAGAGAAGTGAGACTGAATAGATAGAAGAATAAAAAGAATTTATAAGGCTGAACAGCCTTCTTTTTTGGTTCTTTCTGGAACCCACAACTTAGGCTCCAAGTTTAGCTTCCTCTACCAGAGAATGGATGTGCCAGGACCTCTAGCCACTGCTACATGTGTGAGCCACTTTACACATACAGCTTTATGTGGGGACTGGGGAATAGAACCTGGGTCATTAGGCATTGCAGGCAAGTGCCTTAACTGCTGAACCATCTCTCCAGCTCAACCTAATATTTTACATAGGGAAAATACCTACCAAGTTCTAGTAACAGAACTTGGGCTACTAAGTAAACCAATGGACAATCTCTCTCGCCAATATCTGTAATCGTACATGTGTGGATATCCTATAAAGCACTTTGTCTTCACCACAGCTTGTGGGCACACAGAACAAGAGTAGTCTCTCTTTGAGAAATGAAGAAATGAATTCTAAAAAATGTAAGTTTTCCTTTGAATCGTACAACACAGGTCTGCTGGCTCAAGGTGGATCTTTCTACATAGAATGTATAGAGATAGGAGCCCAGCTGTATCTGTTCTGAGTCCTCAGGGATTTTTGGTGTCATCTAGAAGTAGCCCTCAGCTGCTGTCACTTACCTCATTTCTTGGACTTGGTTCATGAAGACAACTGATAAATCACTTGTCATCTTGGGAAGGGGAAGAGGAGGCGGTCAGCCATCTGCCCTGCAGTGTTCACCTTCCAACAATGCTTAGAGAGAGGGAAATGCACTGCAGAACCTTTGCAGGCCTGTGCCTCTGACCAGTGAGCGCCATGTTGAGGAGAGAACCCAGCCATGTCTTCCTCTACCCCATTGCCCAGCCATAGGCGTGAAGCCACTAAATGTTATTAGTTGATTTAATCACTTTGGGTGTTACTTCTATTCCTGTATGAGTGTGTATGTCTAATATCTTATAGACGTGGCACCAAAGAAATACAGAGATGAAGTGACATTCAGGTTCATTCAGCCTATTCAGCAGGATTGCAAATCAGAGCTTTGGTCTTTTAAGCATTACTTATAGAAATGCTGTTTAATGTTATCACACTGTAGCAGTGAGCTTCACATTTCTGGGACGAACACCCAGCCAGAAGCATCTTTTTGGAAGAAAGGATTTATTTTAGGTTTACTGGCTTGTGTTTTTGTTTTATCTTCTTTATTCGCAAATAGAAAGACTATGTGGGTGTTACAGGGCCTCCAAACTGCTGCAGACAAACTCCAGATGCATGCACCACTTTGTGCATCTGGCTTTATGTGGGTACTGGGGACTCGAACCTGGGCCACAAGGTTTTGGAAAACAAGAGCCTTAACTGCTGAGCAATCGCTCCAGCCCCAGGCTTACAGTTTTGAGGAAAAGCTTGATCATGGTGGAGGAAGCTGGCTTACTTCATACATCTTCAGCAGAGAGAGAGAAAACACCAAGTATGAGCTGACTCTGAACACACAGTAGGGCTAAAATTCTCAACCCCAAGTTCAGCCCCTAACAATACACCTCACCAGCTAGGGACCAATTAGGAAACCTAACACAAAATACCCGAGGCTGTGGGGGACGTTTATATTTAACCACCACACATGGTGTCGTCTAAGGACACCACCATGTGTTTAATACCACAGTCTAGGTCCTCTCTGTCCCCCACTGCCTCAGGAGTTATCAAATAAAAAGCACTCACTGGACTTCATTTAGTTATTGTCCTTGGATCAAACATGGACACCTGTGAGTTCTATATTCCGCATCTCTAAAATGAGTGACCTCAGTTTCAAAGACCCTCTTCTAGCTTCAACATTCCATGGTTCCATTGTGTCTGGTCTCCCTATGTCCCAGTGTCTTCAGGGCACATGGAGGCATAAGCCTCCTTGCCCAATAACCCCCTACATGGCCAGCCCCACTCACAGAGCCTCGGTGGCCAGAGGAGAGCTGATTCTGGGAGATGTAGCACCAGCCTCTTGTGCCTTCCCCCTCCTCCCCCTTCTCCTCCATTCTTCCCACCCACACCTGTCTCAGGCCTTAGCTTCCTGGGTCACAGTGGGAAACACCCACACACCAGCTGGGTTGGTTTTATTTTTGAGAAAAGAGAACAGCTGGGTGATTTTAAAGATGGAACTTAAGATCCACTTAACTGGTCAACTCCAGTTGTCAGCCCCTGAAGCCGCATTGAAGGACAGGAGTTGTAGATGTGACATGAAAGCAAAAAGGCCCAGAAGCTTTGTCCTCTCTCAGCAGGAGACACTGCATACTTCACGAGATTTTCCCAAAGACCTTCTGCTGGGCTGCTTTGGTCTGATTCTTCTCTTTATAAACGCTATTCACTGGTGTCTGGTCTTTTGAGCCTTTTTGGCTTATAGAAGAAAGAGGGTCAGCAAGTTAACAAATTAAACATGTTCCACCTGGCCAGGCCATCAAAAGCTAATTTTACTTGGTCTCAGCCTAACCCATCTTCAGATCCTGATATCTATCTAAATGATGGAAAGCCCTGTTCAAACTCATAAAATATTTTATAGCAGAGTAAAACAGATCTAATAGATCCATTTCTCATTAAAAAGGTCAATGCTGGGAACATCTAATGCTATATAACTGTCTGATTCAATTTAGTAGGTCATGCCTGACTAATCCTATCTTCTGATTGGGGTGAATTCATTTCCCCTGTTTCAAAAAAAAAAATTCCACAAGCCTCCAGATTGTGTACTCCAAGTTTGTGTGTTTTTGTGATACATTACTAAAATGTTGATCAAACCCAGCTCATCCAGTTAAGAAAATTTACAAAAGAAAATCCCATATCTGAAATTAACATTTAGATGCCAGAAGCCAAGAAATCTAAATCCTATTAGAAATCGGTCAGTTGATCAGTGAAAGAATAGTCAGGGAAAAAAAAAGGACCTAAGTAAATCTGCTCAAAGCTCACATACTGAGTACACAGCTGTTCTAGTAAGAAAACGGGACAAGCGGCTTTTCAAACTTTCCTTGGAATCAGTAGAATAAGACAAATATATCGTGTACCTCCAAGTCCTCTAGAGCCTGAGTCAGAACTGGGTCTATTTCTAGCTGTTGCTCCCTGTGAGACACTGGGTCCTAATTACTTCATCTGTCATGTGAAAGGTTGAAAGCTGTCTTTTGGTTGCCTCCAGCAGTGGTATCCTTTGATTGTACATTGAAGTGTGTTGATTATGTAGACGGACTTCACACACACACACACACACACACACACACACACACACACACACACACACACACACACACCAACCTGTAGTTAAACTCTAACATCAAACTTATCTTTAAGGATGTTTAATGGTCTCTTACTGTAGAGTGCTGCTTTCAGAACTTTGACCATTTTATATGTAACTCTCAGGGAAGATCGAGAATAGGAACAAGGTAGCTACTTTTCTAGGTAATCATCCAGAGATAGAGGTCCAAGGAGATGCCACCTCGCCTGCTCTGGCAGGACGAGAAGCCAAGTGTGACCCAGTCTCACTGAAGATGGCTGTAAGCAACACCACCAGCTACAATTTTCTGCTGCTTCTCCAAGTTCTGAGTCCCTCGTTCTCTCACAGTCTTCTCTGAGTCTCTGCATGAGGGGAAACTTGTGGCTTTGGCTTTGCTTCTTTGTGTGTGTGTGTGTGTGTGTGTGTGTGTGTGTGTGTGTGTGTGTATCTTCCCTAGAGGCTTCTACCTGGTGATGTGAAGGAGACTGTCTCCCCTCCCCTTTTCAAGCCAGGCCAGGAAGGGGAAGAATCTCTTTTGGTTTGGGCTTTCCTGATTGCCTTGTCTCTGAATCCTAACTTTCCCAAAAAATAAACCTCAAAATTTATAATTTACCCTTCTCTGAGTCTGTATTTTCAATTCTTTGTTAATTTGGACAAGAATCCAAAGTTGGAATCCATGGTCCTGGGAGCTCCTACATCTTAATAGACTATCATTCCTCCTTGGACCCAAAATCTCATACCAATATGGATTTTGTGTGTGTGTGTGTGTGTGTGTGTGTGTGTGTGTGTGTTTTGTTTGTCGAAGTAGGATCTTGCTCTAGCCCAGGCTGACCTAGAATTCACTATGTAGTATCAAGTCTGAGTTCACAGTGATCCTCCGCCTCTGCTTCCCCAGTCCTGGGATTAAAAGCAAGTGCTATCACATCCAGTCACGGCAGTATGTCTATAGTTAACTTATTATAATTTTTTCATGCAGGATTTCTGGAGTATTTCCTAAATATCTCCATCCCACTTGTGGGCATTGGTAGAATGGCATGTCTCTGCCCTGCTAGAATTAGGCAGGGTCTCATGACATGCTCTAGCCAGCAAAATGTAAGAAGTGATGTCAGAGCAACCCCGCTGCAGCTCCTCAGTGTTTGCCTGCATTGCTCTGAGTTCAAGAACAGGTACAGCAAAGCCAAGCTCCGAGGCAATGAGCCATCAACAGGTAGGAGGACTGTAAAGCAAACATTTACTTGGTGAAGCCCTTGAGGTTTATCTGATATATCTCTTCCTCACAAGACTGTCATTTGGAGGAGGAGCTGAAAGCAGGTGCAGAACAGGGTGTGGACGGGAAGCATCCACTCCAGCTATTTGCAACAGAAATACTGGTTTTTTAGTGGATTAGGTTGTGACAGTGCTTTGTGTTTGACCAATAACAAGATGGATGGAGGCTGTGATGGTTGCAAAACGAAGTATCAGAGACTTGGGTTGAGTCAAAGGATAATAATTACAGAACCAACGCCCCCCCCCATTAAAAAACCTCATAGGAGCTAAACCAAAAAAAAAAAATCTAAAGATAAAATCTCATATACTGAGGAGGCAGTCTGAATGCTGAGGAACAGGCAGCCCACCACGAATTTGTTTCCTACTCCTTTCTGCCTGATACACAGCATTCCACGCCTCAGTAAAGTGGTCATAGTTTTTGGTTCATTTCTGTCAGTTGTAGCCCACTGAGAAGTCTTGGGAAAGAGCCATGAATAAAACCAGCTAAAAGGGGGTAAGTCAAACTCACCAGGAGATACGTTCTTAATTACCAACCTAACCTAAATATCTTTTATCCTTACTTTGTGTTTCAGAACAATCAGTGCATTCATCTCACCCCACCAGTGTAAACACCCGTAATTGCTGCAAGTTAAGCAAAGAAACACCATTAATTCCTAAAATCAAAACAGAGGGAGCTGTCTGATACGGAAACACTGCTACAAACACAAAGTCAGGGCCAAGGACAATCCCATGCAGGCAGGCGTGGGAAGCTTCCTATAGCAGCTCTCTGGCTGCCTGGCTCTTCTAGAGCTTCCAGATAGATTCCAGGCATCCCTAACCAGGGCTGTGCTCCAACTTACAGCAGGAAAGAAAGCTGGGGGCAGGTGCATAACTGATGTATTTTGCATCAGACAAATGTAATTAGTACCAAGTTTCAGGGCCTGCAAAATGAGGTCATATTATCTGAATTGCAGATTTCCCCCACCTGCTACCATTGCAGCCTTAGAGGTGTGACTCTTCCAACCATGGGTTTTCAGTTCCTAAAGAAATGTTTTATGAACCACATAATGAGGCCAGCGCAGGGGCTGAGCATGGGAAACTTGGCTGCATGTGAAATGTCCCCTGGGGAGCTTTAGAAAGCCTGCCCCCCAAGCCACACCCAGACCAATTACTTTAGCATGTATCCAGGTGTGACCCAGGCATCCATGCTGTTGATATTGCTTAATCTTGCTCTTTACCTGGTAATTTAAAGACCACATGATTCTGGGCCCTCTCGCCAGAGAACCTGATTTAATTGGTACAGGGCACAGCCAGAGAATCTGGATTATTTTGAAGCTCTCTAGGTGATTTTAATGTGCAACCAAATCTGAGAACAAAGCCTATGCAGGAGTCTCTATGTCTGTAGAGTGTAAAGAAAAATTGGAAGTGCTGGCTTTCCAACCCCAGCCCCCTGAAGATAAGGGATAAAAGAACTTTGATGATTGTAAAAATCAACTGTTTGGATAAATTAATTCAGTTTATTATTTCAAACATTTATCAACATGTAGTCATGAGTCAAACACTAGGCCAAAGGGGTACAACCTAGAGAAGATGAACTCTTACAGCCAGGAATTCAACTGAGGCGTTGTGAAAATCCAACTCATTGTGATGATATCTGATGTCATAGAGCAATTAGGTCATACACGTGTTCTGGTGGGAAAACAAAATGGCAAGTCACTTTAGAAAACACTTTAAAACTTGCAAAGTTAACTATCCATTGACTCAACAACTCTCTGAGGGTCAGGTTCTGAGCATGGCTCAGCTCTTGGAGTTCTTATACCTCTGCCTTCAAAGTATTGGCTAGGTTATAGTCTCCTTATGAGGCTTAACTGAAGATCTGTTTGCAAGCTCACTTAGACAGTTGGCAAATTGGTGTCTCTGTATGAAAATGGCTTCCAGTTTCTGTTAGCTGGGGCTCTCCCCAATTCCTAAAGACCACCTCCAAGTGGATTTTCTCAACTGTGTCAAGCCAGCATAATCTCTAAAAGGAGCGTGAGGAAAACAATTAAGACTCTGGTGAGTGGCATTACCTTTGCTACTTTCCACTGGTTAGAAATGAGTTCCAAGTCTCCCCACACTGATGGGAAGGAGATGAATCAAAGCATGAGCACCAGAAGGCAGGGTTCCTAGGAATCACATAGACTCTACCACATCACATTGTACGTCCATTTTCTAAGAAAGACATCATCACGGTCTGCATAGCATACACACATACTTCAATGGAATGTGAGATTCACATAATAAACTACTACAATATTTTTACAGCAATAAAAAACAATAAATCCCTAACACAACACATGCATGGATATATTGTTTTTCAAATTCATTATGCTAACTGAAAACAGCTCAATTCAAAGGTTGCATACTAAGTTATCCAATTTATACAGTGTTGGAGAAAAGGCAATATTATCAGGACAGAAAAAAAGATTAATGGTTGTCAGGGTTCTTAGCATGTTGGGAGGGAAGGGATTTACTACAAAGACTCTATTACAAGAGGCATGGGGAGCTTTTCTGAGTAACAGAAATGTCCTATATGTTGACTATGGTGAGTAGTAATACAAATGTACAAAATTCATAGAGCTATATATCCAAAAAGGTGAATTTTACTGTGCATAAAACATCCCTGACTTTCAAAAATAAAGGGGAAAGGGACAGAATAAAAAAGTCTCTATTAGTTCCACATGTATGCACTGATGAAATTTCAGTAAGACCAGTAATGTGTTACATATGACGAAGACCCAAACAGTCTTACTATAAGATTGCTTCTGATAGATAAACTGCAAATACTGCTTTCATCATTAAACACATATAATAGAGGCTGAGAGATGGCTCAGTAGTTAAAGAACTTTTATCATGGAAAAGTGGGGGAACAGTTTTTGGTTTCCCAGAACCCACATATATGCCATAAAGGCATGGTCTGTATTCTTGCTACTCAGGAGGCAGAGGCAGGAGATCCTTGAAGCAAGCTAGCTAATTAGAATAACTGGATCAGTGAGCTCTGAAATCAAGTGAGAGACCTTGCCTTAGTA
>PVHP010053163.1:0-10843 GCA_004024765.1 Zapus hudsonius
TCACCATGGAGGGCCTTGGGGTAGGGGACTCGAAACTTTTATGGAAACAGAATGATTTTCAGTGTAAAATTTATAAGATCAATGTATAAATTTTAACAGTGTAAAATGTCTCCCTGGGTTGGGGTCCAGTGAGAGAAGACCCCTTGTCTGCCAAATTGGCCTATTATCACTGTCAGCTTGACTGGATTAAGAGTGGGCACTGAAACACAGATCTGGGTGTCTGTGATGGCATTTGACTTAGGAGGGAAGAGCCATCCTGAAGGTGGGTGGCACCATTCCATGGGCCGAGAGCCTGGACTGTATCCCAAAGGAAAAGACGAGCTGAGAACCAGCATTCCCCCCCCCTCTCTCTCTCTCTCTCTCCCTCTCTCTGCTTTCTGACTATGGATACAATGTGACCAGCTGTCTTGAGCTTCTGCCGCCGTGCCTTGCCTGCCATGATGAACTGTGCGCTCAAACTGTGAGACAAAAACAAATTTTTCCTTTTTTAAGTTGCTCTGTCAGGTATTTTTGTCACAGTGACAAAACAAAAGTAACGACTATATCCAGTTTTACTTTCTGTGATTTCAGTGACCTGTGCTCAACCATGATGCAAAAAAAAAAATTATTTGATGGAAAGTTCCAGAAATGAAAAGCCCATATGGTTGACATTGGGGATTATCTTAAACAGTAGGAGGAAATCTCTTGCTTCATCCTTCCTGGAACATGGCATTTCCTGCAGAGTATCCACACTGTATTTTCTACACATCTGTGTAGAATCAATCATCTGGTGGTCAGTTAAAGAATAAGGAAACTGTATGATTAGTTATTGATGTTAATCTCTTGTTATGCCTGATTTATAAATTAAGCATTATCATAGGTGTGAATACATATGCAAAACAACATAGATAGGGTATTATCCATGATTTCAGGCATTCACCGAAGGTCTTGGAATGTACCCTCCATGGATAAGGGGAAGCCATTACAGACAATCCAAAGAAGGGTTTGTGAAGACCATAGAGAAGTAACTCTCCCACAAGAGCCTGACTCATTTGCACTAAAGTTGCCAATGAATCCCATGCATATTTAGTCCATTGGACTTGGTTTTATAATAGACTCTGAGTTAGAAAAATCAAAAGCAACTGAACCACTAGACTTGGTGACAGATACATGCCTGTAATCTGAGCACTAGAGAGGCTGAGGCAGGAAAATTGCCACAAGTTTGAGGCCAGCCAGGGCTCTATTGTGAGACCTTGCTAAAAGGGGGGGACAATAAAACCTTGTTTCCATAAACACAGTTATTGGTTAAACTCTTTGTGCATGTATGCAGGGTGTGTATGCACATGCGTGTGGAAGCTAGAGGAAGACCTCAGGTGCTACGCACGTTTTTTAGAGACAGTCTCTCAATGGCCTGGAGTTCACCAATTAGACAGCCTGGCCAATTAGCTCCTGTCTCCACTTCCCTAGCTCTTGGATTCCAGTGCACCGACATGCCCAGCATCTTACATGGGAACTGGGGATCAGTTTCAGGTCCTCACACTTGCAAGGCAAGCACTTTACCAACCAAGCATTCTTCTGAGCCGATGGTTATTATTTGTATTAAAGCAGGGTATGATGACTCATGTCTGTAATCTTGGCACTTGGGAGGCTGAGGCCATATGGAGCGACATAGCGAGACACTGTCCCCCCCCCCAATTATTTTATTAAGTGGAAAACTTAGTTCTGCAGAAACATGTCCGAAATAAAATGATGATGGAAGATAATGGGAGAGAGATTTTGCTATCATACAGGGGCTCTGCCCTTGCTTTATTCTGCAAGGTCACGTCAGACCTGCAGAGACATGGCGAGTCACCATCAATCAGAGCTGGGAGGACAAGCTGGGACCACTCAGATGACAAGTGCCCTGGATAAACTAGCGTCACGCTGCACCCGAAAATAAGCGTCCACACACAGTGCCACTCGGGGGCTGGCATGAGCTCGCTCACCGTATGCCCAGCGCTGTGGTTTCTCCATCCAGTAGGACAACTGGAGCGAGATGAGCTCTCACAATGAGTGCTCAGGCCAAGCAAAGAGGCTTCCTGTCACCTGGCCTGGCTGTCACCCACTCCAAACCCACATACGTGGAGTCAAGCTCCATCTCAGAGAGGTAGAGTTTCAGCTTCCTTCTTGTTGTCATGCATATTTACATGTACATATGTGTGATGTTGCATGCATTTGGAGGGGCATCTGTGTGTAGAGGTCAGAGGTCAATGTCCGGTATCTTCTTCAAATGGTCTTCCTCTTATCTTCTGAGACATGGTTTCAACCCAAAGCCCACCCATTTGGCTAGTTTGGCTAGCCATCTTGTTTGGGGGATCCCCATCCCTCCTCTCCAGGACTGGGATTACAGGCATGTACCCCCATGGCCAGCTTTTACATGAGTGCTAAGAATCCAAGTTCTTTTCCTTATACCTGCACAGAAAGCACTTTCCTTTCCTTTCCTTTCCTTTCCTTTCCTTTCCTTTCCTTTCCTTTCCTTTCCTTTACTGAGCCATCGCCTCAGCCCTGGTTTTGTTTTTCTTTATATTAAATATCCAATCTGGGCACAGTGGTTCATGTTTGTAATCCCAGTACTTGGGAGGCTGAGGTAGGAGGATCACAAGTTTGAGGCAAGCCTGGGCTATATTGTGAGACCCTTTCTCAAAAAATAAATAAATAAATAAATAAATAAATAAATAAATAAATAAATAAATAAATAACAAATAAATAAATACATAAATCGCCCAGGACAGTCAGCTGTACAGGTAAAAAAATTGATTTATGGAAGCCGGGAGATAACTGGGGAGGGGGTCACAGAACTGGGAGGTGATGCCAAAGAGATGTGAGCTTTCTTTTTGAAGTGATGGAAATATTTCAAAATTGATTTGGTTGCACAAATCTGTGAATATACTATATCCTCTGACTTATGCACTATATTTTTATGCATGCATGTATGTGTTTGTGTGTGTGTTCATGTGTGTGCAAATGATATCTGTGAGGTGCATGGACATGTGTGTGTGTGTGTGTGTGTGTGTGTGTGTGTGCGCGCGCGCGCAGACCAGAGGACAGACAACCTTGAGTGTCATCCTCAGGAACACAGTCCACTTCTTTTTGAGACAGGGTCTCTCCTTAGCCTGGAGCTCACCAAGTAGGCTATACTAGTTGAACACCTAGCGCCAGGGATCCTCCTGTCTCCACCTCCCCAGTGATGGGATTACAGCACGATACTGCACCTAGCATTTTTGTGAGCCTGAGTCCCCATCTCTAACTTGTGTACCTTAAATGGATAAGTTTAGGGTATGTGAATTCTAGGCTTTGTTCTTTTTTTTAAGTTATGTTTTTCTTAATTTTATTTTTGACAATTTTAGGCAAGTGCCTTAACTGCTGAGGCATCTCTCCAGGCCCACTTCTGTGAAACATTCTAACTAATCCACTTTCTACTTCTACTTTTTTTTGGGGGGGGGAATGAGTCAACTAAGACATGAACCCACATCTCTGGACTCAAATCACAAGACTGCTATAAGCCCAAAGTCTCTTGGGTGAGACGCATGTCCTGGCGAGAGGGCTCTGCCTGGGCCAGGCGCCAGGCAAGGCTTACCATCCATGTCCAGACGTTGCATAATGATGGCGAGCTCCACCTCGCTGGGCATGTACCCCAAAGAGCGCATGGCCATGCCCAGCTCTTGCTTGGAGATGAAGCCGTTCCCATCTCTGTCCAGAACACGAAAGGCCTCTCGGATTTCTACAAAGAAACAGAAAACAAGAGTCCATTGGTCACATGGCTTCAATACCTGAAATTATATCAGTGATTGACTTCTAACTAACAGATGTGTCACTTTCCTCATTGCTGTGACAAAATGCCCGACAATTGCTGCTGATGGAAGGAGAGATTTATCTGGACTCCTGGTTTGAGGGCATACAGCAGATCCTGGGCAGGAGGCTATGACAGCAGGAAGAGGGGGGCAGGGAAAAGGGGAATGCTGGTGCTCAGGTGGTCTTCTGCTGTTTCTCCTAGTATTCAGTCCTTGGGATGGTGCCCCCCCCAACATTCAGGATAGGTCTCCCCCCTCATTAATCCTCTCTGGAAACACCTGAAAGTGTGCCCACAAACAAGCTAGACATTTTTAAATCGAATGACTTGAACAATCAAAATTAAGGCCAACCTGGGTTATCAAATTTATTTTTTCAAAATATATAAGAACTGCTAAAGATGTGGTTATAGAATATTCATACATTATTGTTTGGGCATATTTTATAAAGTCAGGCATATATGTACACTAGAAAATTCATAGACAGACATTCCAATTAGCTCAGATCCTCATCAAAATGCCTAACAATACTCATAGCATTTTTTATTCATTATAGCCCCAAATTAAACAAGGTTAGATTGGGCAATTGAGTGAGACCCTGCCTCAAAATGAAAAAGTGAAAACGCGGGTGGAGAACGTACTCAGTAAACGAGCACTTGCCTAGCATGTGCAAGACCCTCAGTGTCACAAAGAGAAAAAAATTCCCATAAAAGACACGAATCTCCTACCTGCTTTAAACAAAGGCCATCTAGGTGGCTTCCTTGCACAGAAATTATTAGTGATTGTCTACAGGCAACTGAACTGCTTTTCGATAAGATAAAAGAGATGACCTCGGGCTGGAGAGATGGCTTAGCGGTTAAGGCACTTGCCTCCAGTGCCTAAGACCCTAGGTTCAATTCCCCAGGTCCTACATAGGGCCAGACCCACAGGGTGGTGGCCCTGGTGTGCTCTCTCTCTCTCTCTCTCTCTCTCTCTCTCTCTCTCTCTCTCTCTCTCTCTCTCTCTGCTTGAAAATGAATAAATAAAATAAAATTAAAAAAAAAGAGATGACCTCAGCACTTGGAACAACAGACAAGTTCCAGAATCAACCTCGCTGTTCATCAGATGAAGAGAATGTGACATCGATACACAATAGAGTTTATTTCAGCCACAAAGAAGGACAAAAATGATGACATCTGCAGAAAAGAAAGAAAGGCAAGGAGGAGAAAAAGAAAAAAAAAAGCAACACAAACAAAAAGAAAAGGATCTGTGAGCACCTTGAAGGGCATGGTCAGGCAGTGGTTCCCAGCAGAAAATCACTCAATCCAGGCTTTCTGGGCGAGAAGCAAACTGGTTCCAATAATGGGGAGCTCCCCTCCACAGATACATTGCAGGTCCCCGCTGCTACAGAGGCTGTTCTGAAAGCTTTCACAACCTAGGAGGGGGCTAGGCGCTAAGCATCCCGCTGTTTTTATTTCATTCCTCTAATTTACAGTTGTTTTAGGGCTATAAACAGCTTCAGATCAATAAGAGTGTCAAGGAAAGTGCAAAAGACATCTTTAATCGCTTTCTCTCCCCCAGGACTGGCAGAGAACTTGACTCTGCTATCAATAAGGCCCATTTCACTTGGCAGGGGGTCTCCCAACCTCTTTACTGAGCTGCCCCCCCACCAGAGCTGCTCTGAATTTTACTGAGTCCCTTCCTCAGGAGCCCCTGTGGGAGGCAGTCTTGATTCCTCATAACATTACCCTTGCAGAGCACAGCATGGCGAGTTGGAGGTTACAGTAGAACTGTGAGGATCCTTCTTCATTCCCAGCACACTGTACCTGGAACAGCTTAGAGTTCTCTTTATTTTTCTGTGTGTGTGTGTGTGTGTGTGTGTGTGTGTGTGTGTGTGTGTGTGTGGCTGGCCAGTGAGCCAGGGATTCACCTGTCTCCACCTCCCTAACACACACATATTCACAGACACAAACACATCATTAATTGAAATTGATTAATCACTTCTAAGGGTCATGGTGATGGCACATGCCTGTAATCCCAACACCAGGAGGGGGATTTAGGGGGTTCAAAAGTTCAAGGTCATCCTTAGCTATGTAGTGAGTTCAAGGTCAGCCTCGGCTATATATAAAGTTCTGTCTCAAAAAAAATTAAAAACAAATAAAAGATACAAGATGTCCCTGTCACCCTTCACATACATATAAAATGCTATCATGGTTTGACCCAGGTGTCCCCCACAAACAAATGAATGTGTTCTGATAGATTGATCCTCAGCTGATGGCAGTTTGGGTTTTACAACCTCGATGAAGCTGTGTTGTCAGGGGCGGGCTTATGGGGTTATAAGCCAGCTTCCCCTTGCCAGTATTTGGCACACCTTCCTGCCGCTGTTTGCAGTGCTGTGGCGGAGGTGATGTCCACCCCTCTGCTCATGCCATCGTTTTTCCTGCCAAGATGGTGTCTCCCCTCGAGTCTGTAAGCCAAATAAACCCATTCCTCCTCAAGCCGCTTTTGCTTGGGTTCTTTCTGCGCAGCAACTAGAAAGCTCACCGCAACAATGCTTTGTCCTATCCCATTGACTACTCGCTGCCTCTAGAATAAAATGAAAGGCTTAATAGACCCATCATCTGTCTCCTCAAGTTTCCGATGGCTGCCAGCACTCCTGGGTTGGTGGACACATCACTAGAGCTATGGCTTCCCCTCTTCTGTCTGTAATCTCCTCTTTTCCTTTTTTAAATGTATTTTTATCATCACTTGTCCCTCTTTCTTTTTCACATTGATCCCAAGTACCCCCCTTTCATGTTTCATGTTACAACTTTTAACCTGTGATCTGCAAACGAGGGAACATGTACAATGTTTGTCTTTCAGAGTCTGGCTTATTTCACTCAACACGATGATCTCCAGTTCTGCCATTTTCCTGTAAATTACATCATTTCGTTCTCTCTTTTTTCTTTTTGTAGCTGAATAGAACTCCATTGTGCATATACACCAAATCTCCTATATTCATTCATCTATTGATGACAACTTAGGCTGATATCATATCCTGACCGTGGTGAATGACGCAGTAATAAACATGCAAGTGATGATGTCTCTGTGGACTTAGATTCCTTCAGTTATATGCCTGGAAGTAGCCCAGCTGGATCATGAGGGTAGTTCCATTTTTTTTTCTAAAGTAGGGTCATGATGTAGCCCAAGCTGATGACCTGGAATTCACTATGTCACCTCAGGCTGACCTCGAACTCATGGCAAGCTTCCTATCTCTGCCTCCTGAGTGCTGGGATTAAAGGTATGTGCCACTACACCCGATTTATTTTTTAAAGTTTTTTGAGGATCCTCCATACTGAATTCCATAGTGGCTGCATCAATTTATATCTTATCAAGCTCAGTGTCTTCCTTTTCTATAAATACTTATGCTTAATTTGTGGTCCCCCCTCCAGATAATTATCTAAACTCCCCATTTCAAGACCTTCAATTCATCTTCAAAGATCTCTTTCCAAGGAAAGATAAGAAAAATCCAGGGAATTAGGACCTAATATTCAGAGGTTGTTTTTTAGTTTATTATATTCTTCTATTCAGCACTTCCCACCTAAAATAAACAAAATCTCCTTCCTCTTTCCCTGACAGCATCATCACATCCATCCTTCTGCTGAGAAATGTCCTTGCTCACTACAGCTCTGTGATCTCCCCTTCTGCTGACAATTCTGCAAGCCTTTCGTTCCCCTCACGTGGCATCTAGAATGCCTGATCTAGACACAGCTTGACTGGCATAGAAATTGTGGTTTCTTTGCTTGGAGAGATGGCTCCATGAGTAAGGTGCTTGCTGAAAAAGCATGAAGACCTGAGATCGGATCCCAAGAACCGACATCAAAGCTAGTGTGGCACCATGTACCTCTAACCCCAGCACTGTGGAGGTGGGGACAGGAAGATATCTAGGGCTTCCTTGCTCGCTGGACTAGCCAAACCAGTGAGCTCCAGGTTCAGGGAGAAAGCTTTCTCAAAAAAAATGGTGGGGAGCTATTGAAGAAGACACCTGACTTTGATCTCTGGCTTCCATATGCATGTACATCCACACACATGTACACACCTACACACACACACACATCTTCCCCATACCCTAAATAGGCATGCACATACACATACATGCACGCATACACACATGCATTTTCCCCATACCCTACACACAAAAAAAAAAAAGAAAAAAATTAAAGATATGGTGGCCTTCCTAAGAACAAGCTCCTCTTAGACCTCTGCATCTCTGCATGTTCCCCACCCATGCTGCAGGGGGCGCTAGACAGAAGGCTAACAAATGTCCAATCCATCAGTCTGAACAGAGATTATGCCTTGCCAGTAACTATATTACCAGCTATCAATAGTAATTCATCAGGCAGCATGCTTTCGGTGAGTACATGTGGGTTCCAGAAGAGAGAAAGAGCAGCCTGAGCAGGGACCCTCGGCTTCTGGCCAGACTTAATAACTAATTAGGTCCCCAGCCAAACCCAGATGCCTCTATTTTCTCATGTGTGAAATGAGCTGTGTTGGCTCCCAGGATCCCTCAGGTCCTAGCAGCGATCCGTGGACATCGTTAAAGTCTTTGAGCAAACAGGAAGCCCATGTTCCCTTACATACTTTATTAATCTGCTATAAACACCCCCTCTTTCTTTCCATGGATAGAATAAAAATACATTTTAGTCCAGCCCAAAGCCTGAATGAAGGAATGTGTCTGGGGCTGGGGAAACAGCTCATTGAGTAAAACACTTGGTTTGCGAATATGAGGACCTGAGTTTGGATCCCCACAACTCATGTAAAACGGTGGGGATGGGGGTACACGCCTGTAACCCAGCATGGGGAGGCACAGATCCCAGGATCTCACTGGGATCTCACTAGCTAGTCTAGCTGAAATGGTGAGCTCCGGGGTCAAGGGAGCTACTGTGTCTCAAAGAATAAGAGAGAGAGAACAACCAAGGAAGAAAGCTGAGGAGAACGTCTGGCCTCTGCATGCTTACACACACATGCACCTGCACACACGTGTGCCCACGCATACATACATGCTAAAAGAAAAAAGCAGCTTGTTTGAGTCTGGCTAGATGGATCAGTCAGTGCATGCGGGCCCTAAATTCTATCCTCAGAATCCATTTTTTTAAAAAAGCTGGGCAAGGTGATGTGTGCCTGTAATCCCAGCCCTGGGGACATGGGTTACTTGTGGCAAACTTCAAGTACAGCGAGAGACCATCTTGGGCGGCACCTGAGAGAAGTGACACCTGAGATCATCCTCTGTGCTCCACACATATGCACAAATACGTATGAACACACGCATGAGAAAAAGTGTGTCTGCACACACGTGCCTGCAGGAATAGACACTAAAATTCATTTTTTCCCCCAAACAGCAGAGAAGTGTGTGTGGGTGTGGGAGGGGGAATTCAAAGCTCAAAACTTAGAATCCCATCATCAGAGCCCCTGGAAATTCAATCTTCCCAGCATAAAGCAAGCCCTGGCACGTGAGAGGCTTATTAGAAGGAAATGGGTCTTGCAGTCTGGAGGAGACACGTGATGTGTGCCTTCTTTTATTTTTAATAGCAGAACAGGGTGTGGGATGGCTTGTAAAAGCCTCGGAGACACGGGGCAGACGGGACAGCTCTGTGTCTGGCTCTCAGAGCTCTGGCTCTGCTTTCCTTCCCTGAAAAGTGGGGACCACAGACCCAGTCTTTAGGGACAGTGTGGGATTTGTCCCTTTCAGAGCTTTGAAGTCTCTTGTGTTTTAGAGTTAGGTGTGCACGCTGGGGTTTTGGTCCTTTCTTCCATTGCCCTTCCCAGTCTCCTGTGCCATGTGCATAGCTGGCCCATCGTCTGGCCCTCTCCCCATCTCTAAGGTGCCTCTGTGAGCCAAGGAAGGGATGCCAGGGATGGTGACAGGAGCTTAGCCACTGTTGTGTGGAAAATGAAAGGAGACACAGTATGTTACATCTCCAGAGAGAAGGAATCCATCTATTCGCTATCTGTGAAATTGTTCACAATTCAAATCTGCATTCCCATGGGGGGGGGTCTATGTGAGCCTCTCCTCCCTGGGGTGACACCCTTGGTCTTGACCAGACAAGGATTTGGAAAGAAATGATCTTCTTTTATTTGTTTGGTTTTTTAAAGCAGGGTCGTAATCTACCCCAGGCTGACCTGGAATTAATTCACTATGTAGTCTCAGTGTGGTCTTGAACTCATGGCGATCCTCCTACCTCAGCCTCCTGAATGCTGGGATTAAAGGTGTGTACCACCATGCCTGGCTCTGATCTTCTTTTAAAATCTAAGAGATTCTCAATTTGACCATAATTTTTTCTTTTTCTTTTTCTTTTTTTTTCTTTTTATTTTATTTTATTTTATTTTTGGTTTTTCAAGGTAGGGTCTCCGGCTAGCCCTGGCTGACCTGGAATTCACTCTGTAGTCTCAGGGTGGCCTTGAACTCATGGAGATCCTCCTACCTCTGCCTCCCGAGTGCTGGGATTAAAGGCGTGCGCCACCACGCCCGGCTAACTTTTTCTTTTTGTTTGCATGTGTATATATATGGGGGGGGAGGGTGCACATGTACAAGTATGTGAGTATAGATATGGAGGTCAGAGGTGGACATCAGGTGTCTTCCTTGACTGCCTTCTACATTTCATTTTATATTACTTTCTTTTCTTTTCTTTTTTTTTTTTAGGTAGGGTCTCAGCCCAGGCTGACCTGGAACTCACTCTGTAGTCCCAAACTGGACCTGACCTCACAGCGATCCTCCCTACCTCTGCCTCCCCAGTACTGGAATTAAAGCTCAGCACTGGGAGACAGCACCTCTGCACGGGAGGGGCTCCTGTTTTTTGTTTTGTTAGTTTGTTTGTTTATTGACACAGGACTCTCACTGAACCCAGAGCTAAGCCCCAGGAACCCTTCTGTCTCTGCCTTCCCAGCTCTGGGATTACAGGTAAACACTGACCACACCTGGCTTGAAAAAATTATTTATTTGAGAGGAGAGTCAGAGAGAGACAGAGTAAGAGAATGGATGCTTCAGGGCCTCTTGCCACTACAAATGCACTCCAGAAACA
>PVHP010053164.1:0-10865 GCA_004024765.1 Zapus hudsonius
GAGATTGAAGATGTAATCAAAAACCTTCCCAAAAGGAAAAGTCCAGGACCAGATGGTTTTTCAGCTGAATTCTACCAAACCTTCATCACAGAACTGAAACCACTCTTTCTGAAGCTTGTTAGAAGCATAGAAAAAGAGGGAAGGATTCTAAACACCTTCTATGAATCTTCCATTGCCCTAATCCCCAAACCAGGCAAGGATGCAACAAAAAAGAGAACTACAGACCTATATCTCTGATGAACTTAGATGCAAAAATCCTGAACAAAGTCCTAGCAAACCGGATACAACACTACACCAAAAATATTATCTACCCTGACCAAGTTGGCTTTATCCCAGAGATGCAGAGATGGTTCAACATATGCAAGTCGATAAATCTAATCCACCACATTAATCGGCTCAACCACAAAAACCACATTGTTATCTCAATAGATGCGGAGAAGGCCTTTGACAAAATTCAACAACACTTCATCTTCAAAGCTCTGGAAAGAATAGGCATAGACGGCCTATACCTCAATTTAATAAAGACAATTTACAAAACTCCTAAAGCACAAATTGTTCTAAATGGGGAATGACTCAAGGAGTTCCCACTCAATTCAAGAACAAGACAGGGGTGTCCACTCTCACCACTGCTCTTTAACATAGTGCTTGAAGTTCTAGCACAAGCGATAAGATAGGAGAAGAGCATAATAGGGATACAAATCGGAAAGGAAGAAATGAAACTATCCCTCTTTGCAGATGACATGATCCTTTATATATCAGACCCAAAGAATAGTATCAGTAACCTCTTGAAGGTGATTAATGCCATCAGCAACATGGCAGGATTCAAAATTAACACACAAAAATCAGTAGCCTTTCTATACGCAGAAGACAATCAGACAGAAAAAGACATTAGAGAGACTGTACCATTTCTATAGCCTCAAAGAATATCAAATACTTTGGAATATCACTAAACAAGGTTGTAAAGGACATATATAAGGAAAATATTGAAACACTCAAGAAGGAAATAGAGGAGGACATGAGAGGATGGAAAGATATTACATGCTTATGGTTAGTGAGAATCAATATAGTAAAAATGGCAATCCTGCCAAAAGCAATTTATAGATTCAATGCCATGCCAATAAAAATCCCAACCTATTTTTTCAGAGACATAGAACAAATAATCTGTAAATTTATTTGGAAGGGCAAAAGACCTCAGATAGCCAAAACTATTCTAAGTAAAAAATCCTACTCAGGAGGTATCACCATGCGTGACTTCAAAGCATACTACAAAGCCATAGTAACCAAAACAGCATGGTACTGGCATAAAAACAGACAGAGAGATCAATGGAACAGAATTGAAGACCCAGCTTTAAATGGAAGTAACTTCAGTTATTTGGTCTTTGACAAGGGGGCCAACAATGTACGATGGGCCAAAGATAGCATTTTCAATAAATGGTGCTGGATGAATTGGATAAACACATGTAAAAAAATGAAAATAGACACACTCCTTTCACCGTGCATGAAAAACAACTCCAAAAGGATCAGACACCTCAGTATAATTACTGTAACCCTGAACACCCTGGAAGAAAAAATAGGAGGAACTCTACATGAAACAGGATTAGGGGAAAATTTCCTGAGCAAAACTCCAGCAGCCCAGAAAATGCAACAATCACTTAACCAATGGGACCTGATCAGGCTCAAAAGCTTCTGTACAGACAAACAAACCATACTCAGAGACAGTAGACCCCCATCAAACTGGGAGACAATTATTACCAGCTATAACTCAGACAAAGCCCTAATCTCCAGATCTTACAGAGAACTCAAAAAAAATGCAGAGTAAAATCTCAAACAGCCCCCTCACAAAATGGGGCACCGATCTCAACAGAGAATTCACAGAGAAGGAAATACAAATGGCCTTGTCCCATCTAAGAAAGTGCTCAGCATCCTTAAGCATCAGGGAAATGCAAATCAAAACCACAATGAGATACCACCTTACCCAAGTCAGAATGGCAAACATATAGAAAACCAACAATGATCATTGCTGGCGAGGATGCGGGGTAAAAGGAACCCTCATTCACTGCTGGTTGGATTGCAAACTCTTTCAACCACTATGGAAAGCAGTGTGGAGTCTCCTAGACAGAATGGACATAGATCTACCAATGGACCTAGCTATCCCTCTACTAGGCATCTCCCCGCAAGATGTCACTTCTCAATGCAGAAAGTTTTGTACAACTATATTTATAGTAGCTCAATTCATAATAGTCAAGAATTGGAATCAACCCAAATGCCCATCCATGGAGGAATGGACAGTGCGAAACTGTGGTGTATTTACATGATGGAATTCTACTCAGCTGAAAAGAAAAATGACATATCAAAATTTAGGAAAAAATGGTTTGACTTCGAGCAGATCTTACTAAGCGAACACTCAAAAGAACAGAGAATCAAACGCCACATATTCTCTCTCATATGTGGTCCTTAACCAGGATAATCGTTTTCTTTATGCAGACTAGTAGAAAGAACTGAGAGGTTATGAATGAGGGGTATGGGATGGGGGGAGGGGAACAGCTTAAGCATGAGCCTAAACCAAATTAGGTTCAAAAACATAAAATCCTCACGAGCATACTATAACCTATTGAGCACCCTAGTGGGCATTGACTGGCAAAAGGGGCCATGAGTAGTAAGGGAGAGAGTCTAAGTCTGTGAATAATTGATCAATTGACAACCCCTGGTCCCAGTCATCGGTTCCTTCCCTCACTGAGCTGTTGACCAAAGTAACCCATGAGGTTCTAAAAAGAAGACAGAATTCTGTCAAAGCCCTTGAATGCCCTCCCCAGGTCTGAGGCAAATCCCTTTTGCTGAAGAAACCACAAAATGCCATCGATCAGCATCGAGAGACCCTTCGAGGTCCGGAATGGTAACCAGCCCCCAGGTGGTAATTAATGTAGTGCTTGAAGGCACTGCACAAGCTGCCAGGGGAAGCTGATCAACAACAGCTGGAGTAAACAGAAACCACTGGCATGAAACACAGTCTGCGGCCATGAAGAGGCAGACCATATCTTCTACTGGGAGCGAACAGCGAACCAAGAAAGGAGCACTCATGCAATGGAGGAGCCTGGGCCTGGGGGAGACAATCAACAGCTTTTTAGTTTGGCCAAATATTCCACTTAGGGAGGGGGAGCCCTTGACTGGAACTGGGGTTCAGGTCTAAATGCACCGGATCCTGTACTCTTGGGCTCACAAGAAAAGATGCACTATGGGAGTGAATGATGGGGAGGCTACTAAAAATAGAATCTAGGTAATCCAGAATTGTATATATTTGTTAACCTAGACTGATCTCACTCTCCGATGGAGAATATGTTTGTATTTTTCAGGATATAGCGAGAGTGCTGTGGCCCATCTAATCCTACCATCTGACCGTAGGCAGATCTGTGAGATCCTGGCAAGAGAAGAGCCACCACAGCCATATCATGGACGTTCCATATGGAATCCCACAGAGGATGATGGGACGAACAAGAGACCCACAGTTACAGCCATTCAATCAACACAGGATAAGCCAGGGTGTCAGAAACCAACAATTTTCAACACAAAGCCCCCTAAGCTCACAGCATTAAAGCAGCCTTAATACTCACCCACCACGACTCAGGGAACTGAGTGGAAGAGGGGGCAGAAAGATTGTGAGAGCCGTGGTGGGAGAGACTGTCCGGAGGCATGGCACCCTTCAGTATCAACACACTTGGGCCAGGAGGACCGGGCTGATTACTAGGCTATCCAGGGTCCCCTGCCACAAGGACTGATCCAGACGGCCCACGGAGGGGGATATCCAGCTGATTGGGGATTGGGAGGGGGGGCATTGGGGAATTGGGGATAACAACTCATTGTTTGCCCACTAAATAATCTAACTCATTATGGATAATAAATATATATTTAAAAAAAATGAAAACGGATTATTTGGAAATAAGGAAGGGCTCAGTGGAAAGGGGATGGGAAATGGGGACCCAAAGAAGGTAATGGTAGACACTTATGATCAAAATACATTATGTACATGTATGAAAATTACCAATAAAAAGTTAAAAATAGTGCTGGAGAGATGGCTCTGTGTTTAAAGGTGCTTGCCTACAAAGCCTGAGGGCCAGGGTTCGGTTCTGCAGTACCCACATAAAGCCAGATGCACAAAGTGATACATCCATCTAGAGTTTGCAGTGGCAAAAAGCTCTGGTGTGCCCTTTATCTCTCTCTCACTCTCTCTCTGTTTCCTCTCTCTCTCTTATAATTAAACAAAAATAAATTAAAAAATAAAAATAGACATTATGATAAAAATTAATCAAATTTGGCAGTCTTAAGCATGATGGTTGTCTTTTTAAAATAGCTGATCAGAATGAAATGCTGAAGCAGAGGAAAGGAGGCAGCCTGTCCTGAGCCCAGAACATCGGGGACCATTGCAGCAGACCCTGCTGATTCTTTCCATCCACAGGCACGGTCAGTGCACGCAGGTGCTTACAGCAGTGCACACACCTGTCTTAATGAACTGGGTAGTCTGAAGGGGAAACCCCATGGGATATTTGGAGAAGTGGCAAGGGCAGAGAGCAGCACACCACCGTTAGGAGGGTTGAGGTGAAGGACGAGTACAGTAGATGATAGCCCCCCAACTCTGTTAGGTTTCCTCCAATTTTGATGCCATTAGCAGGAGTCTTCCTTTCTCTAAAGGGTGTCTAAGGACTATCCTGAGCTTGCTCTGCCTGAAATCCCTCTGGCATCTTGAGTTTGGAGTGGAGGCTGTAGTAATCCTCTCTTAAACACAACTTCACTGTTGCCTTTTGAGAGGTGTCTTGAGTGGTCCCCAGCACAGGCTGGAAGGAAGGCAGACCCTTAGTGAGGGCGATGACCCTGACATCCCTGGGTTTGTCCTTCCAAACAGCTTCGTAGCTTTTGCTTTGAAGTGAACATGGTGTTCATATTGGATTTTCCCATTTCCCACCATGCTTTCTTTGTTTGGTGCCACCATCTGGAGAATGTTTGGAGCCACCTTCTTTCCACCCCTGCAGTGTTTTTCCAGCTACAGCAGTGCTTATCCAGAGAACGTGTTGAAAGAGCACTTGGCACAGGGCTCAGGATAGAAGTGGGGTGCCACCTGGGGCAGCTCCAGGATTCCAGATTGGGCCTTGTCTTCTTTCCATGTCATTCATTTTAGGTTTCAGAGGGCTGAAAACACCCCACTCTTCCCTCCAGACTAGGGTGACTCTTTTCGGTCTTTTCAGGGTGCCTGAGGTCCACCTTGTCTCTGGTGTTCATGATTTATTAAAGGTTAGGATCAAAAAGGAAAAATAAATTCCACCTCTTTTCTCTTCTCAATAGAAAACTATTTTTGAGATTAGTTCATTTTAGTACTACTGTCAAAACGTAGAATGTAATAAAATGTATAAAATTTATGCGGCTTCCCTGCTCTCTGGCTCTCTCATTGTAGCCCCAATCAAACGCCATACTTCTTTCTGTAATTTCCTCTCTTAAAAGGCCGCCTATGGCTCAACACAGAGGGTAGAATGCTCCTTTTCTTCTACTTCCTTCCAATGACAACGTCACTGACTCAGGAGGTAGGGCCTGCATGATGGATAAAAGTCCAGTGCCAATATCTAGCATGGGTCTGCTAACATGGGGTCACAGGCCTTGAGGCCTTGAAGGGTCCCTTGGGCACAATGGTGACAGTGTGACCCTCTGCCCTGTAGGGATGGTTGCCACCTCTACAAGTCTCAGCTTGATCAGCCAGCTCAGCACGATGTTAGAGCCATCACCTGCGTTCATTTGCAAGGGCTTGAGGGCCTGACACGCCCATTCTCATTCTCTCTCTTCTCCCTATCTCTCTCTCTGCTTGCAAATAAATTATTTTTTAAAAAATCAATAATGTATCCCAGCTTTAACAAATGCATCTCAGTGGGTTATGCTTCAAACCACAACTTTGTTTTCTGAAAGTTAATAGCCAGTCTCCTTGCTTGGGGTCAGATGCCTGTCCTTGATCTGATGCTCTTGACCCAGAGAACACTCCATGGTTCCGGGCGATACAGATCTCCCTTTCAGAAAACATCAGTCTCTGGAAAAACTAAGTAAAAATGTATAGAGTTCTGGGTTCACTTTCAACACAAATAAATCTATGGGGTAAAGCTCAAGGATTGAGTCTGCATTTTTATAGAGCTCTTGAGTTCATTCTGATGCCGGTGGACACTGAGGGTGACCCCTGGGAGAAGTTGCTTACTGCAGAACACTGTACTCTTCCAAAGCAAACCCTCCATGTAATGGTCAGAAAGAAGTGCCTAAGACACTAGAAATTTTTAGAAGCTTTCAGCCCAGTTTGACAGTAGCTGGCTGCAGGAGCCTGGGCAAGTGTTTGAATGAGAAGCTGGCACAAAGAGCCTGGTGAGGACTGTCAGAATTAGTGAGCTTGTTGACCAAAGTGAACCATGAGGCCCCCAAAACAAGACAGGATTCTGTCAAAACTCTTGAATGCCCACCCCAGGCCCGAGGTAAGATCCCATTGCTGAAGAAACCACAGAAAGCCATCTATCAGCATCAAGAGACCCATAGAGGTCCAGAACGGTAACCAGCCCCCAGATGGTAGTTAGTGTAGTGCTGGAAGGCACTGCATAAGCTGCCAATGGAAGCTGGTCAACGACAGCTGGAGAAAACAAAGACCACTGACATGAAACACAGTCTGCCGCCATGAGTAGGCTGACACACTTCCTACTGGGAGAGAAGAGCGAACCAAGAAAGAAGCAATGGAGGAGCCAAAGCCTGGGGGAGGCAATCAACAGCTTTTAATTAGGCCAAATAATCCACTCAGTGAAGGGGAGCCCTTAACTGGAACTGGGGACTCAGGGCAAAATGCACTGGGAACCAAACTCTTGGGCCCCCAAAGAGAGATGCACTATATAAGTGATTTACAAAGAGGCTACTAACAATAGAATCTAGCTAATTCAGAAATGTGTATCTAAGTTAACCTATACTGATCTCACTATCTGATGGAGATTCTGTTTGTATCTTTCAGAATGCAGCGAGAGAGATGTGACTCATCCAACCCTACCAATGAACTGCAGGCCGATAGTTGACATCTTGGCAAGAGATGAGCCACACCAGACCTACTGGGGAGGATCCATATGGAACCCCACAGAGAGTGGTAGGATAAGCAAGAGATCTATAACCACAGTCAACCCAGGATGAGCCAGTGAGACAGACACCAACAAGTTTCAACACAGCCTAAAGCAGAAGTACAGAGGCCCCTAAGACCTCAACAATAAAGCAGCCTTAATACTCACCCACCATGACTCAGGGAAGTGAGCGGAAGAGGGGGCGGAAAGATTGTAAGAGCCATGGTGGGGGAGAACTCCCAGAGACATGGCTCCCCTCAGTAACATCATACAAAGGGGGGGGGTGGTGGAACCGGCTGACACTTAGATATCCATAAACCCCTACCCCATGGACTGATCCAGTCTTCCCACGGAGGAGGATATCCAGCTGATTGGGGATTGGGAAGAGGGGCATTGAGGAACTGGGGATAACAACTAATTATTTATTCATTAAATGTATCTCATTATGGATGATAATAATAAAAAGAATTAGTTGAGCTTTGTTTAGAAACAGGACAGCTCAGTATCATAAGTTGATGTTAAACTGTTCATCAGTGTTTAGGTCCACTTGTTAAATTAAAAAAAATATAATGTTCATTCTCTTCACACCTTTTCTACCTAGAAGTATGTTATATGTATATATTGAAAATAGCTTTGACTGAATTTTGCCAAGCCTGTCCACTTTTATTTGCAAGGGGACAGCAACATTTGTAAGCACAGACAGGTCCTAAGTGGGGGGTTCTCTGAGAGTGGAGTGACACATTCAGGTGGCTAGATGCTCGCTCCCTCTTTGGATATGAGGTTGTACCAAATGGAGCTTTGTATGCTCCATGGGCATCCTAAAAGTAGGCTTGCTGACTTTATTCTCATGATTAAGAAAGGTGAGTGAGTCCCTAACTAGCCTTCTTACTCATAATAGGTCCTGAATTCTATTTCCATTGATTTTATCAGAGAAAATTTATTTTAAAAATTCCTTATGCTAATAAATCCTCTGGAGCCGATTTTGCTAAGCATATTGGAACCTCTTATTAAAATATCTTGGAGGTTGGCATTTCTGAGAAGTAAAGTTCAAATATCAACCACATGCCTTCTGATGCTACAGAGCCTCTCTACATAGAGCAATTTTGAAGGAAATTAGCACAGTATTAGTACATAATTGTTTCCCAGTGTATATTGACCTTGAAATTTAGAACTACCTTAGAAATCCACGTAAAGTACTCAAGTAAATGTGGAGTAGTACTGGGTTGTCCAACTGAATTTCAGTTTGATAGTTTTTATAGACAATTCAATTCTGAAAAACATATTCAATTCCAATAGCTTTTGTTTCCCACCACAAGGGGGCAGCATTAGCTCCAATTGAGAATGGCTGTCATTAATCTTTGAATTTCTCAGTAATTTGTGTTACTAAAAATAATTTAGGTTTATATCATATTCAACTAGGTACTAAATGGGTAGGTCCAAGGTTGTACTGAAAGCTATGTATATCAGGGTAAAAGAGGAGATCTGTCCTAAGCAGGGAAATACCTGGGGGTTAGGTATGGGCAGGGACTGACATGACTGTAGGAGAGTCATTGGCCTTCAATGTCTGGCAGTCAGGGCACCTCTGGTTAGGATGACAGAGAGGCTTTGAAGAACAGATACGTCTAATGTGGGATTTTATATTAGGTATGTCATGCAGAATGGGATCCTTTCATGATGAGCATTTTCATGAATTCTAAGTCAGAGAGGCCATGAAATTCAAAGAGGTGTCTTCTGGGAGCACCATCTCGTGGGAAGTGGTACACTCATCAGCAAGGGCGGTAGGACTCCTATTGCATGGGACTGATGACTTGAGAAATCCTGTTGGCATTGTAAGTCACAGGGTGATTGCAAACTATTTATGAATTTTTTCTAGAATATCTGTGCATTGCTTGCCTAGAAACTATCAGAAGATATATTTCTATGTAAATGTGTGCTATGTCATTGACCATTGCCTCTGAAGTGAGCACAATATTTAGTACAGAGCATTTGGGAAGGAATGGACATGGAGTTAAATGATCAGCTTTGCTGGAGATTGTGATCACTGGGGAGGGATGGACCTGGAGGTGTAGTGGTCAGCTTTGCTGGACATTCAGCTCACTGGAAAGAGATGGAACTGAAGCTGTAAGGGTCAGTTTCTCTGGACATTGGGATCATTGGAGAGGGATGGACATGGAGCTATCTATAGTGGTCTGTAAATTGAGGGCACTGTAGAGTGATGGATCTGGAGCTGTAGTGGTCACCTTTGCTGCACATTGGGATCACTGGGGGATCTGGACTGCAGTGGTCACTTTGGGATCACTTGTAGAGTTGAAACTTTTGACACAAACCAAGCACACATATTCCTGCCCAACATTAACTGCATCTTCCGTATTTCCCTTTTCTCAAGCTTGAGATGGAAGTCAATGAAATCTAAATTTGCCTTTATTGCTCTTGTTCCTCAGCAAGGCTTTAGAGATGTCATATTTTCTTTCGCTCATTTGTATAACAAAGTAATGGGGGTTCATTTTATATTCCCTAAATCAAAAGAAGTTTATATGTCTACAAGGTCTCCAGGTAATCATGCCTGTGTGTTGCAACAGCCTCTCAGTCATGTCTTGGGTCTCTCAGAAAGTGTCCATGGGATTTGACATAGATGGCTGTGCTCTACCAATGGAGTCATTTTCCTTCAAACGTATGAGAGGTTTGTAAATGATAGGACACTCCTCAAACAAAAGTCAAGTCACTATTGCTCATCTGCTGTGGAACAAAGATATTCATGATGTTTGAGTCTAATTTTCTACAAAGAGCAGACATTCGTTTTCTATTGTTCCTTATCCATGCCTCGGGACCATTCGTCACCCTACTGGAAAGAGATCCTTGCTCTTTGGTTCCCAATGCTGTTTTTGGATCCTCTAATCCAGGGAGCCATCCCTGGAGAGCTGAGTTTGTTTTATGGTTGTAGAAGCAGGGAAGCAGGCAGCTCACCCGCCCCATCCACAGCAGTTCTAGCTGGAAGAGCACCCAACATCTGTGGCTAGAATAAAAATCCCACAACAGCAAAACAAATCACACCTCTCTCCAGTTGTTGCACACATTAAAGGCCGATCACCTAACGGCAAGATCCAGGCTCAGAACTGGCTTGCAACATCTGATCTGATGGAACAAAGAGAGATCAATAACTGCCACCATAAAAAGTCAATGGAACATAAATTAGGAAAAGAATGTTTTCTAAATCTTGCCGCAAGCTGTGAGTGGTTGGGTACAAGCCATACTTTTGGTCAATGAAAAACAGAAAGTAACTTTATTTAACAGCAGGCTAGACTATGCTAGGATTATATTTTGTGCTGTTCTGACTTCTCTCTATTGATCTCCAAGTAATGAATTGGAGCATGATGATCCTCTCAGAAGTTAAGTTTACTATCAAAATGTTGTTAGAAAGTTTCAAACTGTGGCAATAGAAATATGTGAAACCAACCCAGGCATGGGTAGCTGCTGGTGTAAGCATTTTAAGGATAGAAGATTGATTTTGGCCAGCCCTGGACAAAGTCTCATTAGTATTTTTGAGAATGTTTTTGAGCTGTGGGTTAGTTGAGAATTCCCAGTGTGATTCAGTTTGGACACTGGCACTTTAAGAGGTAATGAAAGTGGAGCCCTCATGAATATGATTCCTACCCTTAAAAGATACTGAGGCCATCAGAGGACACAGTGAACAGGCTGTTCTGTGATCCAGGAGGTTACTCTCAGCAAATATTGGCCCCTTGATCTTAGATCTTA
>PVHP010053165.1:0-10863 GCA_004024765.1 Zapus hudsonius
GGGAAGAAGGGGAAAGCAAGCAAGCTCCTCACAGAGGAGACAGCTTCCAGAGCTGGGGAAAACCAACAAAAACAAGTTTCTGTGGGAACTGAACCTTTGTTGAAAGAGGGAAAGGCCAGATTCCAAGTGCATGATTGGTAGCTTGAGGGAAGGTGACAGGCACTGGTTGGTTGACAGTGAGTCCAGAACTGTGCAGGTCTCAGGAGGCTCATCAGGTCCACCCACCACCAGTTTGGCAAGAAAAGTCCCTTCACCATCTTCTAATCCCAAGGGCTCTTTCCCCATCTTCCTAACCCAGAAAGCTGTCTCCTGCGTTGTTCTGTGCACTCTCTGCTGCCTCCTCCACGCAGCCTTCTCTGCTTCCCTTTGAATGTGTGTCCCGCTCATTCAACACACTGCTGCTTTCTAAGCTGATTTCAAAAGCCCGCCATCACTTCCATTGTGCAGAAGGTGACCTCATGTACACACCATCATGATATGGCTTGGATAACAATTTACATGAGTCCCACTCAGGCCTTGAATTTGGGATCCTCCTGCCTCAGTTTCTCTAGTGCTGGGATGAGAAGTCTCCATGCCAAGCTGATTCCAAACTTTAACTTTGTGTTTCACGTGCTTTTTGTTGGCTATACCTTGAGTCATTATTTGGGGGGAAGAATCAGATTCTATCTGGCAAAGGAGGATCCCTTCTAACTGATCTCACTTTTGCTGGTGTGAGGGACCTGTGCTGGAGGGAATGGATGATCTCTTTACCTAATTGGTACATAGTTAGTGAGAAGAAACTGAATCACAGTGGAGGAGGGAATTAAACATCTGAAATGGTACTAAGGTTTGATGGAAAAAAAATGAAAAATAGACATGATTGATAAGGTCAGAGGTGAGGATACTTTGAAGCAGGAAAGAAAGTGAGAATAAAATGAGGAAGGAGGATGATTCTGAGCTAATGCTACAAGGGCCTTAAAGGCCAGAAAGCCATGGAAATGTGCTCATTCTGAAAGCAGAGGGTCCCAGCTAAGTCATCAGAACTTCTGGAAGGTTGTCTTGCCTCCAAATAGTTTTCCTGCTATGCATTTCCAACTCCCCTGAGATAACATTCTTATAGTGTGACATGTTATTTCATATCTAGTATTCTTTTGAAAGTTTCAGAATTTTAAAAAATAAATGAATCTTACAAAATATATTAATTATGTTATTATTCCCATGCTCAAGATTAAGGATAATCTGTATAATTAATAGAAAAACAAACATAAAATTTGGGCTCAATAAATGTTACTACTTTTGTTAATGTGCACTTATAAAAAAGGAAGTTTTTGCATTTTTCTGAAAGTTTTCTTCCCCCTCAATTCTTATTGAATTTTCCTTAAATAATAATGTTTAGACCAGAGAGGGTTTTTTTTTTTTGTTCTATTTTGTTTTGTTAATTTCCCATAATCTTCTCCAGACTCTGCTTTACTCATTAGTTCATTTAATAAATAGATAAATAACTTCTGGTAGAGAAATAAGAGAGCAATTCAGCAACCCGGGCTTATTGATTGAAGTCATTTGTCTTTAATGTACTAAAATGTGATTAAATATAACCTCTCCTTTCAACTACATAGCATAGAAAAAAACAATAAGGTTCAAACTGGCTTCATTATTCCACATATGGTCTTCCCCTAAAATTAAAAACTTACTTTGGTGATTTTCCAAAGCATTGAAAAAGAACAGAAACCTATTATGTGTTTCAAAATACACATGATTCATAAACACATGAGTTGATGTGCACTGCAGCGGACTAATGGAGACAAATATCCATTCTTATTCAAGAATGCATGCGGCTCTGCTGGCTGGGATCTCTTTCCAGTCCTGAACAATGGACTTGAGTTATGGGCTGAAAACCTTGTCTTTTACAGTCCATAGTGTTTCCTTACATATTCACATGAAAGAATCACATCCCGCCTCTCTCTATGAAGGATTAAAATCTATTATTTAGAATACAGATAGTGACTTTTCCTGTCTCAGAGCTAGAATAGCCGTGTAATAAGAGAGAAAAGATACTTCAGTACCCCATCTCTCTCTCTCTCTCTCTCACACACACACACACACACACACACACACACACACACACACCAAAGGCATGCTCAAAGTTGTTTTTTTCTTTTTGTTTTTTTTTTTCCAATAATTGGTCAGTCAAGAGCAATCTTATTTTCTGTTCAACTGAGAAACTGGAAATGTATAATTCAACTCAAGGATTTTTCAAAGTTAAAAAAAATCACATTTTAAAGCTTCCCAATGAAAAATTCATCACCCATTTATTTTTAATAAATGCTATATTTTTGAAATCTGTGATTGGAATAAAAAATTAAATAAATAAAATAAAATAAATTTCTAACTTTGGCATTGCACTTCCTTTGCCTTTATCAGAAATTTCATCAAAACAAAACAGGTATTTCTGAAGTCTGATGAAACATGCACTAAGGTAAAAAATAGTCCTATCTACTGGTCTACTCTATATCTCATTAACTATCAGTCAAGCTCCAAGGCTTAAAAAAGGCAGATGAGCACATAAAGACAGACCTGCAACATCTGAATGAAAGTATCTTCCAGTCAGAAAACCAGTTTTGCTGTTTTGCAATTTTTGTCAGATAAATTGCAGGAGTATATGAAATATGCTAGAAATAGCATATTTTCCCTCATTGCATATAATAAACATACAAATTGATTACCAATTAAAAATGCTTTCTATTAATAAATACCATGAATCAATTTTGACAGTGACCACATAGGAAGCAATAACAAATTCCCCTTTATTTTGGACCTATGTAGAGGCAAAAGGAAATTTTGCCTTCTACTTTCTGAAACATTGCTGAAATGAACTGACAATAGATAGATTTATAGAACATGAAAACAAATTAACATGTATGAGGTCTTTATAGGAGAAAGAAAAATAGAGTATTGAGAACTTAGAGGAATAGAAAATAATTTTTCAGAGGAAATAAATGTGACCAAAGGGCAGCAAAAGTCTTGGAGGAAAGTTCCTCCCATCTCCATCTCTGGAAGTAATGACAGGTTATGGGAAGTGAGAGGCAAGGGTTCCTGTGAACAAAGGTTGTCCTATACAGATAGTCTCCCAAGTGATCTCTTGCAGCTGCCCTCAGGGAACTGGAGGAAAATTCTACCTGGGTCTGATGCAACCTTCAGTCTCTTCTCCACACAGGTTATAAGTCCTTCCTGGCTATATAATGAAAGCCCTGGGGAGGGACTTAAAACAATTGCTTTTCTTTTGGAAAGGAAACTTTTTAGTCATACCACAGAACATCAGAGAAAGCTTTTCCCTGTGTGTGAAGTGGGGAGGGCCCCAAACAAGATCAAGAGTCAGAAAGACGAGTTCTGATATTGTTTCTCTCGCTGAATATTGATTGGCCAAGTCCCCAAACCTACAAGGCTATATTTTCACATATAATTAGAATAAACCAGATACAATTATTAGTTGAGTTTACTGACCCCAGTGGTTTTCAAGACATTTATTACATTTATTTACAATTAAGGTGAATAATGGAAACAGCTCTCAGGGAAGCAGAATTCTGCTGAAAATATCCTTATGATTACATGAAAGTGTTTTGAAGATTTTATTTATTTTCGATCATTTTCAATTACTTTAACTTTTTCTTTGATAGATGGAATAAACAGTGCCTTTCCAATTTACTAATATCAAATTCTAATAGACCTTTGTCCCCGACAACATACCAACATAAATAATGGTCTTAATGAGAACCAAAGGATAATTTCAGTAACAGTCCCCCTCATTGTAGGATTTTAATTAACTGACAGTATATAGTATTCTTGCTGACTATACTTTGGTTTATTTATATTGGGAAACTAGATTATCTGCTCTTATTGTATGTGAGCAATCCTAAAACTTATATGCAAACATTGTACAACCTATAGTTTGTTCAACCCTTGTAAAGAACGTTAAATTTCTAGTTTTGAGACTGGGTTTCACTATGTATCCGAGGCTGGCCTTGAACTCACTTCACAACCTCTTGTTTTATCTACCCAAATGCTGAGATTACAAATGCGTACAACTATATCTACTAAAATTCCTACTTCCATAAGGACAAAATCTTGTTTCCAAAGTAGTTTCTTACTTTGTACTTGGAGAGCAAAGTTAAATATGAAATTACTAGAGTGAGATAAATGGCTATCACTGAATCTAGAAATATAATGTAAATTATTAGGTAATTAATTCTTAAAAACGCTTCTTAATTCTCAAAATCTAGCATCTTATGAGTAAGACTCAAAAGAGTATCATTTCAAATATGTGACTTTTTAAAAATCACATACCTGAGAAATGGAATTATATGCTTTAGTCTAGTGAACCATGTTCCTACATTTAACTGTCTGCAGGAAGTTGAAAGTCAGAAAAACTACTATTAGGATGAGTGAATGGGGATTAAAATTAGTGAAAACGAAAATAAATGTGAAGTGGCTATGCTTCAGTGACAGAGTGCTTATCTAGCACACCCAAGGTCCTGGGTTCAATCCCCAGCACTGCAAAGAATGAATGAATACCTGATTGAATGCAATAAGCATCTTAGACTTTCCTTTCGTTTCTGGACAGGCTTCACTCAAAATCGTAGCAAACTGGAATATCATTCGTCATGAAGCTCCTCACTGGGTGAATAATTTCTTTTGGCTGAGTTATATCTTCAGAGCACAAAAAAAATTGATTGTCATACACTTTGTAGATACTAGTAGATAGACCATGAGGACCTGCAATGCTGGCTGAAGGGATGTGAAGAATGCTGGATGGGACCATCAGAAAGGTCATACAAGCAGTAGGCTTGTATTATATCATTATATATATCATTATATATCATATATATATATATATCACTATAGCTTCAAACTACTTTTCCCAGACCAGATTGAGCTATGAAATATATTTGAAAACTAAGCTTCTTGACAAAGGAAAGACAAGCTATCCTAGTAAACATCAAATATAGAACCTTCACATTAAACAATCGCCCAGAAAACTATTTTGTAAAAATAAGGAAAAACTAATTATGTGATTTGAAAACATCGTGAGACAAAAGCATGAACAAACACAAAAAGTTCATTCTGATCCAGAAACTCCCAAGAATTCTATTATTATTTACTCTTAAAAGTACAAAAAAGGAATAGTTGAATAGGTCTCCAGCTGACTTAAACTGATTCCCCACCAGTGCATCTCACTTCCTCCTCCTCCTGCATAAAATAAAATTAAAATTGTGTTTGTAAGTATAGAAAAATCTGACATGATAAATATTCCACGATAATGGTCAATCTTGTTTTCCTACCAATGTACCTTGAAAACAAATTATACATGTCATTTTGTGAATTAAAAAAAATAAAATCCATAATTGAAAACCTACTGTACAAGAGGATCGTGATAGTTTTCTTACCCATCCAAATGTTTGTGGCTAGGACTCCTGTAAGAGCAGACAGATTAACAAGAGAAAAGCATAATGAATTTGTTTCAGATATACCATGACAGGGAAACTTTCCGTAAAAAAGAGCCAGTGATCCAGGGGACACAATCATGCTTGTATTTGAAGGAAGTTCTGTAGAAGTATGACTAGACAAATGGAACTTGGCCCTGACACTAATAACCAAGGGGAACTTAGCAAGGCCTGTTTATTAAGTCTTTTCTAGAGCTTCGGGTATAGGCCAGGAACCTCTGGAATGAGGGTCTTCTGACCCACTTCCAGGAGAGGTATCAGAGAATTCTTTTCATAGCCTCATGGGAGAAAGGTGAGGAAAGACCAGACAGTAATACTCCAAGGTAATGGCGATTTCTCACTCTTCTTCAGCTGAAAATTGTATGCCAATGTGCCAGATTTTCCAGTATTATTTCCTGTGCTCTGTCACTATAAAATACTGAGCAATAGAGGCTGGGGAGATAACTCATTGTGTACAGCGCTTGCTGCGCAGATGTAAGGATCTGAGTTAAGACCTCCCAACAGCCATGGAAGAGCCAGATATTGTATCACTCATTTTAATCCTAGCACTGGGGAAGTCAAGACAAGAGAGTAGCTTATCTAGACAAGTCAGTGAGCTCTAGGTGGAGGGAGACTTTCTCTCAAAAAGTTGGGTGGTTGGCCAGGTGTTAGTGGTGTATACCTTTAATTCCAGCACTTGGGAGGCAGAAATAGGAGGATGACTGTGAGTTCAAGGCCAGCCTGGAACTACATAGTGAATTCCAGGTCAGCCTGGGCTACAGTAACCTACCTCCCAAAACAACAACCAAAAAAAAAAATTATAGCAAGCAATTGAGAACAATGCCAACTTTTGTCCTCTGGCCTAAACATGTATGATCATAGATACGCATGCCCATATACATAAAACCACAAGCACGTACACAAATGCATGCTACACACACACATATCAATACACAAAACATGAAAAAATAAATTGTAAGAATAAAATATAATAATAAAATTAATTTTTAACCACAAATGTGTCGTTTGCTAGTGATTTTCACAGCCTGCCATTTTCATTGACTTATAATTAAACAAGATAAACTTATCAGGAGTCTCTTTTACAGCTCAATCCTCATGGTTCTGACCAGGTTGACACATGACATTTTCTTATAGCAAAGGAAAACCACAGCCTAGAGAGCTCCACAGAGTTGTTCCCAAGTTCCCAGCAGCTGTAAGATGTTTATCCTTCCTGACCTCTGCATGGCTGCATACAGGTTGCTTCTCTGAACCTATAAGCCTAGGCAGATTTGCCTCTTAAAACTGGCTGAACAGTAACGTGAGTGATTTCAATGATGCAATTTTACCTGAATTAATCAGGGATAAAAATCAATGGCTTATATAACACATCTGGTGTAATTTCCTCTTAGCTGCTCTCCACAGACAGAAGTTTGATGAGCTATATAGCAGCACGTAGCAAAAAAATCAACTGCAGGATTGATTGATATTACAATATTCTGACTTTTATGCAGGTGAGATACGTGAACAATAAGGGGTGGATTGCTTTGTCTATTTCTTTAAAAAGTTGTGATCACACACAAAATGTAAATAATCCCTAAGATTGCTTGAGGAGAGGAAGGAACTTGGCTCATACCTGGGTAGATGTCTATTATACATCAAAAGGAAAGCATTACAATCTTCAAGGTTTTAAAACCTTACGATGACTATCCATGTAAAAATTGTTTACAAAGACCAATAAAGTATGCCTTTTTCTTTCACATTCCACCACAAAGAGCAACAACATAATAGTAGTAACTAAATATGGGCCCAAATGAAAGCAGAGCTGTGTTTGGGATCTCATGATAGCTCTTGCTATGTGAATTATGAAATGAAAGGCTTTTGCCTGGGCATGTCTTCTATATGCACTTCCTGCAGCTAGATTACTTATTCACATTAAACAATACTGAATACATATTTTCTCAGAGATAACAGAGGACATTATTGTTGTCATTGTTGGTGGTGGTGTTTTTAATTTTCAGGTTTGAATTTCTTCCATGGGTATAAATTCTCATTATTTTAGCCACGGCTATGTTTGAAGCCAGTTCCAATATGGTCCTTAATCAGAGCTACTTCTTTAAAATTAATTCAAAGAAGAGAATCTGAGAAAATAAACTTGCTGAACTGAGGAAGGAGAGAAATTACCTACATTTCATTTCTGAATGTGACAGGCAATATGCAGAGAATTGCCCTCTCTCCAAGGTATGTTTTCTTTGTCTGTTCTGCACTTGTTCAGTGCGCTAAGACTAACAAATAGAAGCCATGTGGTGATAAATCAGTTATCTGTTGTATATTTTATTGTAATAATCATATAATCACAATGGCAGAGTCTAGTAAAATCAGATTTGACTATATACATGGACTGCAACTCGTACAAAGCCTTTAAATATTTCTGAGTATTTTTAAGGTAAACTAATTTAACATTTGTGATGATTATTATTCAAACTCAGAAAAATAATTTTTAAAGATCTGCCTAAGAAGGGGGTCATGTAGGTCCCTTGTGATTTCTTTTTCTCTTTGAGAAATTTCTGTTCTTTCCCTGCTTTGCTTAAGTTTAACTCTGATGAAAAGTGATTTTTAACATTTTGACATTTGGGTGTGTTTCATCTATAAATAGTAAAAATTGTGTAAATTATTCTGTTTAATCTTTCCGTTTGGACCACCAGGCATCTGAAAAAAGTTATAATTCATCTTCCATGATGTTTAAGGCAACCCAGTGCATCTATCTGTAGCACTGCTCTGCGTGCCTGCATAGCTCTCGCCCTCCTACATTTGTCCTGTGACCTGAACTTTCTCTTTGGTAATTGCAAATGCTTCTTTTCTTCCTCCCCACTGCCCACCAGGAAACTGCCAGATGTCCAAGTGGCTATTGTGATTTGTCTGCACTAACAACTATCTCCCCTGCCCCCACAGTCTGGGGGCTCTGAGTCTCTAAAGCTGTGTAGAAATTGCCTCCCTGGGCCTGATTTAAATCCTGAACCTACATGGGTCAGTAATAACACCAAACCTGGCTCTCAGGCTAATGTGATCCTGGGCTACCTGACTGATATAAGAGTTACCAAACTTACTGCTTAAACCTCTAAGGAAGGCCTGTGAACCATGGGAAGCTATCATATATGCAGCCTTCCTAACTCGATGCCAACCTCCCAAGGTCCTGGGTCCTCCAACTGCCTTGTTCTTGTCACCAGTACAGAAGGAAGCACTTGTCTCTGATGCTCTCTCATAGATCTCCTGAAGCCCCTCACAGCACTGCATAAGTAAACAACTCCTAGACACGGACCTCAACGACTGTGCTTATTAATATGTTCTGCTCAACACAGAAAATCTGTGAAAGATGGAATAGAAAAGAACAGCTAGAGAAAGACAAGATTGGGGGGAAATGATGGATCGCTTTTAGAATGGAAATGCTAAGAGGAGGAAAAAAGAGCCCAGCAACGGCCAAGGGTACAGTGCATAGACTTATGCATTTGCCACCACACACCCAAAGGATCTTTATCACAGGCCATAATGAATATCACTGCCCAGGATGGTTTGAATGTGGAATGTCCCCCATGGGCTCATGTATGTAAAGAATGACTCGGTGCCCAAGCCCCACATTTGCCCACAGGGGCTGGCCTTCCACACCATAGAAATGTGAGCCAGAAGAATTCCTTCCTTCCTTAAAGTTGCTTCTTCTAGGATATTAGGTCACAATGATGAGAAAACCAACTAACAACAGCCCCTCTTTAGAGCAGTTTTCCATTGAGCACATATTGTTATAAAACTCTGATACTTTTAATTATTTCTTATCAAAACCTTAAAGCATAGCAACCTTAACCATATCCCTTTCTGATTAGTTCTGCCAGGCTTTCTTTAAATTGATATGTCCTAGTTTGCCCTGGAAATTGCTTATTGGTGTTTTATGCTGCTTTTCTTAGGTCCACCATGATTTGTCTCCTCATTGCATCTACAGAATTATGAATTGTAGTTCTGAATATTATGGGGCCATATTAATTAAGCTCATGAGTCAGAGAGGCAGGGTCTGTAGTGATTAACCCTTTGCAATTCTAGACGGACGGATGCTGGGTTCAAATGCTGCAACAGGAGTTTAAATGTAGGTACATCACTTTGGGCAAGTTACTTAATCTCCAAGATTCTCAACTGGCCTTTTGCCAACAGGGTATATGGTAATAGTGCCTATTTAAAAAGAGAGAATTCAGCCAGTTGTGGTGGCACACGCCTTTGATACCAGCACTGGAGAGGTGGAGGTAGGAGGATTGATGTAAGTTTGAGGCCAGTCTGAGACTACTTAGTGAATTCCAGGTCAGCTTGGGCTAGAGTGAGACCCTACCTGGAAAACCAAAAACAAAAACAAAAACAAAAAGTGAGAATTCAGTGAGAAAGCAAAGAAAAAGTTTAGCACAATACTTGCCGCATAGTATATACTCAGTAAATCTTGGGCATTACCCCCGTTCATTAACAGAGACCAGAGGCCCGAAGTGAAGCATAGTGTAGGCACTTGCCTAACATGCACTAGGACTTGAGTTTGATGTTTAACATGCAAAAAATTAAGTAAATGTTATTGTTGTTTTTTTCTGTTGTCCACAGTCACTGGTCACCTTTCTATTCCCTTGGATTCTTTCAATTTGCATTAATTCCCTACATTGACATATTTTTACTGAAATTCCTTTTCTTATTTCCCTACTTCATCTCATCTATTTTTCTTACAGGGTTAAAAAAAAAGAGGGGGAAAAAGAAATTGTGACTCATTGACTTTCCTGAATACATCATAAGCTTTCAAAACTCCAAGCTTTTTTCACATAATGTGGCCTGTATATGGATGGAATTCTACACTGCCCTTCCAATGCTTATAAAATCTTGCTTTTTCTCGTTCTGTCCATCAACTTCGCACTTTTGCTAGAAGGCTAATCAAATGCAAAGCACTATGTACTGTTAAGCCTTGTCTTGTTTTCCAAGGCACACTGACAGAATTATTCTTGATGCTTCCATAATAAAATATAGTCAAATCTAGGGCAACAGTTCAGTTAGAGTGCTTGCCTTGTAAACAAGAGGTCCTGAGTTCGATTCCCAGCACCCACATAAATGTCAGGTGTGGTGGTATGTGCCTGTAATACCAGCACTGGGAAGGGAGAGCCAATCTAAACTAATTTGCAACCTCTAGGCTAATGAGAGACCATACATCAAATAAGTGACCAGCAGACCCAATAGATGTCTCAGTGCTGAAAGGGGTTTGCCTGAAAAGCCAGCCTGCCAGGTTCAATTCCCCAGTACCCACATAAAGCCAGATGTACCAAATAGCATATGCATCTGGAGTTTGTTTACAGCTTCAAGAAGCGTTGGCACACAAACATACTCTCTCTCCCTCTCCCTT
>PVHP010053166.1:0-11003 GCA_004024765.1 Zapus hudsonius
GAACTTGTCCATATTTAATTTTTCATGGAGAGAATGAAGAGATGAAAGATATTAAAGCCAATGAATGATGACCAGACCATGTATGGTAAGCAGCTAACTTCCCAGCCCTTTATGACTCAGGACCGATCAGAGAAAGCTGAGTGTGTTCCTCCGACCAGACAGATAAGACAGGCCCACTTCTAGGTAGCCCGCTCCACCTTGCCTGTGCCAATGACCTTCAATCCTAGCTTAGCCAAGCCTTCCAGCGTTCCCACCCCACCCCCTTCTCCAGCAAGCTCTGGGCAAATGTCCTCCACACTGATCTAGGTTGTCTTCACCTATGTCTGTGTCACTGAGTGAGTAATGAAAGATGTCATAAAGCCAAGTTATGAAAAGAGCATCAGTTATTAAACATTGGTCAAGTGCTTTGCAATTATTTTAGTGTGTCTCATAAACACCTCTGAAGTACTGACCCCCCATTTTAGAGCTGAGACCAAGTGGCCTTGCCCAGGAGCTAGGAATGGAACACAAATTTCAAGGTCTGCTGTTTACGCAGAGCCCGGTCTGCTCTTTGGAATCGTGACCATTTTCAAGCGCTGGACTCTGGGTTGACTGAATCTTAAGCAGTAGATCACATTTCAGCCTGGCAGGCAGGAAAGTATTGTTTTTAGTTTGTTTTTCTAACTTTTAGTAGGGGACATATGGGCTCCATTAACTCTTCTATGTAGCGCAATTTCGAAGATAGTTTCTTTTCCAAAAGAATTTTCACCATCATTTAACATTTGAAAGCTCAGCACAAGCCATCAACTCTCCATGCTCGTCTTGTTCCAAGTTTTGTCATTTTCCCCTGCGCAGCAAGAAAGCGGGTGGGAGGTCATAAATGCAGTTTATGTATGGTCTGCAGTGACACGTGGGGAGGGACAGGAAGGGGGCAGGAAGGACAAAGTCTCTCTAAAGAAGAGCTTTTTTTTTTTTTAAGATAAGAAAGTTGTAGGGGGAGGGGAGTGAAATCCCCACCCCTAAATTTAAGATCGCAGATGGATGTTGACTGAAGGGATTAAAAGGAAACCCAGATTTATGATGCCCAATCAGAGTATGAGAAAGCCGTCTGGAAGGCAATTGTGGGGGCGGGAAAGGATGAGTTTCTGTGGCTCCTTGCTGTCTACAAAAACGCAGTGGTCCCTGTCCCCTCTCTTCTTGGCATTTAAGGAGGCTATGTGAGCCGGGCGTGGTGGTGCACGCCTTTAATCCCAGCACTCGGGAGGCAGAGGTAGGAAGATCACCATGAGTTCAAGGCCACCCTGAGACTACATAGAGAATTCCAGGTCAGCCTGGGCTAGAGCGAGACCCTACCTCGAAAACCCCCCCCCCAAAAAAAGGAGACTATGTGGTGACAATATTTGTTTAGTTGCCATTGAACCTGTCCAGCCCAGTGTGGAACACCCTACTGGTTAGTTAGGGCATGAGGTTAATTAATTTAGCATTAAATATAGTTTCATTGAATATTAAATAATAGGACTATGGATGTGGCTCAGTTGGTAGAGTGCTTGCCTAACATGCACAAAGCCCAGGGTTCGATCCCCACCACTTCCTAAATTGGATTTGGTAACACATGTCTATGACTCCAGCACTGGGGAGAGAGAGACAGGAGGACCAGAAACTCAAGGACATCCTTAGCCACAGAGTGGGTTGGAGGCCAGCCTAGGGTACATAAACAAGCAGCAGTAAAAATTAAATAACAATATACGGTTCCCTGGGATGGTTAATTTACCCTTTCCTTGGAATCTTCATTTCCCCATTCATCCTTGCTTTCCCACTCACAAATTCAAGCATGGGCTCTGGATTCTGTTGCTTCTGGAATTCTTTCTGATTTCTTCATTTTTGTTTTCTTTTCTAAGCTTATTATGTACACACCTACATAAAAAGCCTGCAAATGTTTGTGTGTTGATAGATAGATAGACATAGGATATAGATATATATATATATAAGATAGATAGATAGATGATAGATGATATATATAGATAGAAGATAGATACATAGATAGATGATGGATGATATATAGATAGATGATAGATTGATAGATGATAGATAGATAGATAGAAGATAGATAGATAGATGATAGATGATATATAAATATATAGATAGATGATAGATAGATAGATAGATAGATAGATAGATAGATAGATAGATAGATAGAAGATAGATATGTTTTTTATGCCCACAGGTTAATTCATCCAAGTGCTGAGAAGAAGTGAGAGTTGAGTGCTTAGCACTAAATGAGACAGTTGGATCACACCCTCAGGGCTCTCTAGCCAATGCTGAAGAGGTGGTAGAAAGAATGGAATAACCAAAGGATGGGGAGGAGTGCTTTGTAATGCTGTTCTGGACATGAAATGGCTGTGGTATTCATGACTTCACAGAGTTGTCACCGACACGATCCCAGGCCTAACCACATGTCATCATGAATGATGGTGGAGAGCAAAAGAAAATTTTACATATATATATATATATATATATATATATATATATAATATATGGGACTAGTTAGAAAGAAGGGCTCAGTGCAAAGGAATGGGAGGGAGGACAAAAGCAAGCAAGCAATAGGAGGGAATTATGATCAAAGTACATCTTGTACATCATGTGTGAAAACTGTTGGCACATGTATGTAATCCCAGCACTTGAGACCGTGCCCCAGGAAAAAGACATATTCAAAATGACCCTCACCTCTATAACAAGTTTGAGGCCAGCCTGGGGTATATGAGACCCTGTCTCAAAATAAAATGAAAATTTGATACATAAATTTTAAAAAATCTTAAAGCCAATATGGATGGAGTCTCTTCACAGCTGAAGTCTTGCGTCTCAGTGACCACTGAGTGACCCTCAGTGTCCTGTGCGAGGCACCCTTGAAACACTTTGGAGCCCAGGCTGTGGTTCTCCCAACAACCAGCCCCAGCCCCCTTGGCTAATTTGTTCCAGGATGGAGGTTCCAGGTTCTCTTTTCCAGCCTCCATCTCCCCACAGGGAGGGTTGCCTCTGTCACCCAGTTCCACCTCGATGGAAACCTCAGGGAAGCTTCTAGTCTCATTCTGTAGCCTGGCTGTCATAGAACTATGTGTCCCAGGCTAGCCTTGAACGTTCCACAATCCTCCTGCTTCTGCCTCTCAAGTGCTGGAATTACATACACGTGTCATCGCCAAATTTTTAAATTATTATTATTGTTAATCTTGAACTTCTGATCCTCCTGTACCCATCACCCAGTGTTTGTGGTAATGGGGATCAAACCCAGAGCTTCATGTATACTAGGCACTCTACCAACTAAGTGCTATCTAAGAGCCTCTCACTGGCTTTTTAAAATAATATTTTTATTTATTTATTTGCAAGCAGAGAGAGGAGTAAGAGAAAATGGGCACACCAGGCCTCTTGCCACTTGTTGAAGTCAGCCACACACCATAACCCTTGGGATGAATCCCCCAACCAGACACATTTATGGAGGAAAGGATTTATTGAAGCTACAGATCCAGGGGAATTTCCATAATGGCGAAAGAGGCTGACCCTCTTTCACAGGTCCAAGGAGAGAAACCAATCACCAACACCACACACAGAGAACAGCAAACAGGCAGGGGAAAGATGGGAAAGAGATTTCCTTCCCCTTTATATAACCTTAGGGCAGGATCTTGCAACCCTATCCCAGACTTGTTGGCTTCCCGAGTTTCTGGAATTTCCTTCCTACACTGCCCTCCCAGGATGGGATATTCATTTCTAGCTTCCCTGAGCTTCCTTACATCCTGCCATTAACTGAGAGGGCTGCCTTCCTGTAAATATCAGAGACCCACCCAAGATTACTAAAAGGGTCAAGTTGACAACAAAATTTAACCATCACACCACTGTAAAACTCCAGATGTACGCACCACCTTGTGCATCTGGCTTTACGTGGGTACTGGGGAATGGAATCCAGGCTGGCAGGCTTTGCAAGCAAGTGCCTTTAACCACTAACCATCTTCCCAGTCCCCACTGCTTTTTTAAAAAATATTTTATTTATTAATTTGCAAGCTGAGAGAGAGAGAGAGAGAGTGAAGGGGGAGTGAATGGGTGAATGGTCATGTCAGGGCCTCTAGCCCGTCCAAACTCCTGACCCGTGTGCCACTTTGTGCATCTGGCTTTATGTGGACACTGGGGACTCAAACCCGGGTCATTAGGCTTTGCAGGCAAGTGCTTTAAGTGCTCAGCCATCTTTCCAGCTCATTTTTTTGAGTTGTCTATTAACCTAACTATCTTGTTGATGAAATAAAGAGGGGATAAAAAAAACAACAAGGTCTCACTATGTTACCTAGCTAACTGAATTCCTGGGCTCAAGTGATCCTCTTGCCTCAGGCTCCCGAGTCACTGGGAGCACAGCCGAACCACTAGTTTGGACTGGAACAAAGCTATTTCTGAGTAGGTACCCTGTCTATTCTGTTCGCCTGTTCTGGGATCTTTTCCTACAGCCAAAGAAGGAGCTTGGAGCTTACTGTGCTTGTCTGAAAGGTGGATTTTGCTATTCACTGTTAAAACCACGGTGGCATGTCCCTGTGGTTCAGCTATCCAAGAGGCTGAGACAGGATGACATAGTGAGACCCACCAAAAAGAAAACATAAAAACCAAACAAACATGCCTGGCGTGGTGGCACACGTCTTTAATCCCAGCACTCGGGAGGCAGAGGTAGGAGGATCGCCGTGAGTTCAAGGCCAGCCTGAGACTACAGAGTGAATGCCAGGTCAGCCTGGACTAGAGCGAGACCCTACCTTGGAAAAAAAGAAAAACAGAAAAGGGACTATCTGGAAAGAAGGGACTCAGGGGAGGGGGCATACTGTGGAGGAGGGAGGTATGTGGGAGGGGACTATGATCATGGTATGTTGTATATTTGTATGGATGCTGTGAAGAAAAAGTTTTAAAAAAAAAAGACCAGGTCTCATTCACTCTGTATCCCAGGCTGGCCTTGAACTTACTTACACAGCCCACTGATTCCCACCAGCAAAATGATGAAATGATATGCACCACCATGGCTGGGTCTAAATGTGTATTTGCTTCTCTGCAGCCCTGTTTCTACTTTTTATTTTATAACGAGGTCTTGCTAATTTGTCCAGGCTGGACCTCTCTGCTCTGTAGCCCAGGCAAGCCTTTGTGATCCTCCTGCCTCAGCCTCCTGAGTATCTGAGATTACAGGCTTGCCCCATCGTGCACAGCTTCTAAACATTTCTTTGATGGAGCATCCAGAGAAGAGGCTGTAGTCATCAGATGAAAGATGGTATGTATTTAAACTCTTGTCAGTGGCTAAACTTGGGGGTGGGGGGCTTTAATCTACTCAGTACTCGGAAGGCTGAGGTAAAAGGATCCATGAGTTTGAGGCTAGCCTGGGCTACAGAGTGAATTCCAGGTTAGCTGAGGGCCGGCCTTGAACTCATGGTGATCCTCCTACCTCTGCCTCCCGAGTGCTGGGATTAAAGGCGTGCGCCACTACGCCCGGCCAGATAGTCCTTTTTCTAAAGACCTGGTCTTGAAAAGAAAGATAGTAAATATTTAGATCCCAAGCAGGAGCAGTACGCTTTCACAGAAACTGGTTTGACCCTCCAGATCCATGAAGAAGAAGGGGAGACATTTTACAATCCCAAAGCTCTTGCCTACTAAGCCTGTTCTGCTCCACATGTAGATGTTCAATAAATACTTGTTAAATTATACTGACTTAAGGTTTTATTTATTCAACCTATTTGCAGCTTATGCAAACCCCTTGGAGATTTGTGTCAAGCTGTTAAATTGGAAAATATAGAAAAAACAGTATTTTCAACAGGCCGGCTTTCCCCTTAATGGACTTTATGAACTTAACCTAAAACAAAGGGGATGGGAAAGAGGTACCAGGAGAGGGGGAGGGGAGGAAGAAGAAAGGAGGAAAAAGGAGGCAGGAGAGAGGGTCCTGCGGAGTGTTTGCCTACGTTGTCTTCATTGCTGTACTTATTGCACAGCTGCTGCCCTCTAGTGTTCACTGGGCAGAATTCTCATCTGAAGTCCACCTGCCTTAAAACCCCATTTATACCAGGAAGAGACTCAGCTTCTTGTTTTGCAGAGAAACAAATTGAAATTCAGACATGAGGTGTTACATTCAACCAGGTAGGTTTCTAGACTCTTTTAAAAATATTTTAAATTGGGCTGGAGAGATGGCTCAGCGGTTAAGGCACTTGCCTCCAGTGCCTAAGGCCCCTGGGTTCAATTCCCCAGGGCCCACATAAGCCAGACCCACAAGGTGGTGGCCCTGGTGCGCTCTCTCTCTCTCTCTATCTCTCTCTCTCTGCTTGGAAAATGAATAAATAAAATATTTTAAAAAATATTTTAAATTGCCAGGCGTGGTGGCGCATGCCTTTAATCCCAGCACTCGGGAGGCAGAGGTAGGAGGATCGCCATGAGTTCAAGGCCACCCTGAGACTACATAGTGAATTCCAGGTCAGCCTGGACTAGAGTGAGACCCTATGTCGAAAAACCAAAAAAAAAATATTTTAAATTAATTTTCAAGCAGAGAGAGAGAGAGAGAGAGAGGGAGAGAGAGAGAGAACTGGCATGCCAGGGCCTCCAGCCACTGCAAATGAACTCCAGATGCATGCACCACTTTATACATCTGACTTTACATGGATACTGGGGAATCAAACTCGGGTCCTTAGACTTTGTAGGCAAGTGCCTTAACCTCTGAGCCATCTCTCCAGCCCCTAATTTTTTTTTTTTTTTGGCAGTATGGTATCTCACCCCTTTAATCCCAGCACATGGACGGTAGACATAGGAGGATCACTGTGAGTTCAAGGCCAGCTTGAAACTATAGAGTGAGTGCCAGGTCAGCCTGGGTTAGAACAAGACCCTACCTCAAAAAAAATTGCAAGTAGAGAGAGGTTGGGGGAGAGAACAGGCAGGCCAGGGCCCCTTGAAATTGCAAATGAACCTAGATGCATGCGCCACTTTGTGCATCTGGCTTTACATGGGTACTGGGGAATTGAACCCGGGCTGTCAGGCTTTACAAGCAAGCACCTTTAACATTTGCACCATCTCTTCAGCCCTAGACTCTTAGTTACCCCACCTGTCACTTGTCTGGCAAATTCTCTTTATGATAAGCATTTCCCAGAAACTTTGGCAACCAATAAAAATTATCACATACTGATCTGTTTCTAATATGGTTCAAATAAAGCTATAATTGATTGTTGCTCCAGCTTAGATATCAATAAATAATATTTGTACATTTGAAACTTGATGTCTAGAAAGTGTTAGAACAGATTCCAAGTGGGTTTATTCAGCCATTTATTAACTTACCAGCTGGGTATGGTGACACACACCTATAATTCCAGCACTTGGGAGGTATAGGCAAGAGGATCAGGAGTTCAAGGTCATCCTTGGCTACACAATGAATTTGAGGCCAGCCTGGGCTATGTGAGACCTTGTTTCAAAGAAACCAAAGAAACAAACCAAAGAACTAACTTCCCATTGTCTCCATGGAATCCTAACATTCTGCCAAAATTCTCCCAAAGGAACGTCTTTGCTCCTTGACGGGAAAAAGAGGGGTTGTCATTTTAACTTAGAACACATATTTTCATCATTTCATCATTTTGCTGGTGGGAATCAATGGAAAACTATCCAGCTGGACCTGTCACTTATAGGAACATTACTGAGTAACAGAAGATTTATTCAAATATTTAATTGGAAGGAAATACATCTGGAATCCTTTATTGGAATTCATATAAAAAAGAAAAGTTAATTCATCAAAATTAATATCATAAACAGTTGACATTATCTGGAACCAGAAATATTAATGAATTGGAACCCAGATGCCCAATGTCCCCCCACCCTCCTTGGCTAAAGCCAGATACATTCCAGCTTATACTCAAGTACACTTGATTTTGAATTTAAGAGAGAGATGGAGTCAGTGTGGGCATACCAGGGACTCCAGACTCTGCAAACAAACTCCAGGCACACATACTGTTTTGTGCATCTGGCTTTATGTGGGGACTGAGGAACCAAACCCAGACCATCAGACTTTGCAAGCAAGCATCTTTAACCGCTGTACCATCTCTTCGGTTCGTCAATAGACTATTACTTTAGTTAAGACTTTCATTTTCAGCTAATATTTTATTTTATTTATTTATTTTAGTTTTTCGAGGTAGGGTCTCACTCTAGCCCAGGCTGACCTGGAATTCACTATGTAGTCCCAGGGTGGCCTTGAACTCTCGGCGATCCTCCTACCTCTGCCTCCCGAGTGCTGGGATTAATCAGCTAATGTTTTAGATTACTCAAAGAACTGAATTTGTTTCCTTAACTCCAATCTTTTCAAATAAACAAAACAGAAAGAAAAGAAAGTAGGCCCAGAGATACACTCTGTGGTAGATGCTTGCTAACATTCGTGAAGCTTTAGGTTTGACCTCCCAAACTGCAAAGAACAATAACAAGTAATAAAATAAAGAGCCAGGCACAGTGACACACTCGTGCAGTCCTAGCACTTGGGAGGCAGAGGCAGGAGGATCAGGAGTTCAAGGCCAATATGGTCTACATGAGAACCTGTCTCAAGTAAAACCAGAAAAAGGAAAGAAAGAAAAACGTGGTAAGAGCATTTGACTTATCTTTAAAATATAACCTCCCGCTGAAATCAGCAAGTAGAAAAAACTCAGTACACAGGCTTATTAAGTGAAGAGATACCTAACTTTGTCCTTAGATGTCAACATAGATCCCATTGATCAAGTAATCGAGGCGTGAATACCGTTTCCTACGGAGGGATTCGGCAAGCACCCTGCCCACGAGGACAAGGCCAATGGCCAGGAAGAGAACACCAAAGAGGAGGGTCCCCACAAGAAGCCACTTTTCAACTGGAAGGCCAAGTTGATTCAGTGATGAAGAGCTCATGCTGGCCCTGCCCTGATCCTGGGAGGCAGGAGCTCTGTTTGTAGCAGAAGACGGTGCATCGGACCCAGCAAGGGTGGCAGAGGTGGGCACATGCCCCGCGTTTGAAGTCAGATTGGAGACCCCTCTGAAAGTCACCACTTCTTGGACACCTTTCAAGTTGGAAGGTGCCTGGGAGACGGCAGTCTGAATGGCTGCTGTGGTCGTAGCGTGGGGTGAAGCCACAGCACGTGTCGTAGGGGGAAGTGAGGGGATGGTGGTGACACGGGGAACTGTGGTGGCAAGCTGTGGTTGGGGAGTTACAGAAGGTGTCACTGAAGCCCTGGTAAGAGGGGGAAGCAGAGTCATTGAAGAAGCAGACATGTCACCCAGATGATCAACTACCCTTGTGGGGAGGGTAGTCACATTTTCAGGTGGCAGACGAGCCATTTCTAATTCTGATTTTTCTTTAGGAACAGGGGCTTGTGTGTTTGTTCCATCAACCCTGAAGGGTTTCCGTGGGTGAACTGAGGATGGGGACTTCTGAGAAAATGTAGCTGTCCCAGTGGGCTTTGGATGACCTGTCAGAGGAGGGGCGGTGGGAGAGACTGCTCCTGAGGGCTGGCCCAGTAAGGAAGAATCTTCTGGCATTAACTCTTGGCTTGGTGAATCAGCTCTGGTCAAAGCTGATTGCAGCTCTGGAAAATCTAGAAACAAAGAAAATGAAAGACTTCAATATGTCTGTGCTACAAATGTCTCTGAGCCGGGGAGACGGCTCGGTGGGTAAAACACTTGCTCTGCAAGTGGAATGACCTGAGTTTGATCCCACGTACAAACAGACACAGTGGTGAGCATCTGTCATCCTGGCATGCTCTACAGTGAGATGGGAGGGAGGTGGAGACAGGAGAATGCTGGTTTGGCCTACACAGTGCTGGACAAGAGACTCCACATCAAACAAAGTGGAGAGTGAGGACCAGCATCAGAGGTCGTCCTCTGACCCCCATACCCAGGCCTCGGCACATGTGTGTCCACACTCACACACAAACAATAATAAGGCTCCAAAAATTAGTGTGTCGGCTTGTTCAGTATGTATGTAACGACTGATGCTTGACTGTGTGTGTGTATGTACACATGTGTGTATGTGTGTGCACATGCGAGTGTGTGTGTGCGTGCATGTGTATATGTGTGCACATATATATAAGTGTGTATGTGCACATGTATGTGTATGTGTATATGTGTACACATATATGTGTATGTCTATCACGTGTGTGCATATGTATATGTGTATGTGTGTGTACACATTTATGTGTATGTGTATGCACGTGTGCATGGGCTGGCAGTTGAACCCAGGGCAGAACATGTGTAAAATGGAAAAATACAAATTTCTAAATACAATGAGACCACCTCTCCACCTGATGCCACGGTTCCTCTTTCCTGATGGGACAGGAGAGGACATGTAGGGGTGCACCGGGTAGATGGAGGAAAAAGGGAGAGCAGCTAAGAGGAGCTCTATGGGCAGCAAGAGGTATAGGAAATGGAGATGGCTGAGGGCTGGGAGAGGGCAGAGAGGGGACAGGTGACAGGGGAAAGGGTGGAGACTGGTAGGGAGAATTCTAGTGTGAGAACAGAATGAGCTCCTCAGGCCATGCCAACTGCCACCCACAGAGTAGGTAATGATGAGGCAGATTTCCCAGCGAGGGCACCAGAGAGAGAGAGGATAGTAGATGCCATGGGGAAATGGGCTCAGAGAAGAGGGATATGCCTGGGAGGGGAATGTGGCTCTGTTAGCAGGGAAGAGGAGAGGATGTGGGAATGAGGCTCTGACAGCAGGAGGATGAGAGGACTCTGGAATGAGGCTCTGACAGCAGCAGGAGGAGAGGACACAGGAATGAGGCTCTGACAGCAAGAGGAGGAGAAGACTCGGGAATGAGGCTCTGACAGCAGGAGGAGGAGAGGACACAGGAATGAGGCTCTGACAGCAGGAGGAGGAGAGGACTCGGGAATGAGGCTCTGACAGCATGAGGAGGAGAGGACTCAGAGGTCTAGACTCCTTGTTGGACACTGAGCCAAGAAAACAGCACAAGCAGATGAGAGTTTCTAGCTGAAACCAGAGAATGGTACTGAGAGCAGAAAGGCTGTCTGAA
>PVHP010053167.1:0-10848 GCA_004024765.1 Zapus hudsonius
ATAAATTCTGTTAAAACTCTCCACGTGTTCTCCCCACACTGGTGGCTGGAGAACTCTGTAACTCCCCATGTTCTCTTAAATAATAAAATCTCCCACTATACCTTAATATCTGGTTGTTTATGATTTTAATTCTTTAACTTTGTAGACAAGAATTCGGGTACTCCTTAAATTTTAGGGTGCATTGGAATTTTTTCTGGGCATTATCTAAATTCTAATCCTCAGCTCACCCCATTACAAATAAACTGCCTTGCATTCTAAGCCTGGCTAGCTGAGATTGGAAGATCTTTTTGTTTTATTTATTTGAGAGAGAGACAGTGTTGTAGTCAACTTACTCTGTTGCTGTGCAGAAAGAACCCAAGCAAAAGCTTCTTGTGGAGGAAAGGGTTTACTTGGCTTATGGACTCAAGGGGAGACTCCATCCGGCAGGGAAAACGATGGCAAGAGCAGAGGGGTGGACATCACCTCCACCACAGCACTGCAAACAGCGGCAGGAAGGTGTGCCAAACACTGGCAAGGGGAAGCTGGTTTATAACCCCATAAGCCCACTCCCAACAACACAGCTCCAGCGAGGTTCTAATATCCAAACTGCCATCAGCTGGGGATGGATCATTCAGAACACATTCATTTGTTTGTGGGAGACACCTGGATCAAACCATGACAGACAGAGACAGGGAAAGAAACAGAGAAGGGGTGTTCCAGGACTTCCTGCTACTGCAAATGAACTCCAGACGCATGCAACTACTTAGTGCATGTGGCTTTATGTGGGGTACTGGGAATTAAATTTAGGGTGTCAAGTTTTGCAAGCAAGCACCTTTAAACACTGAGCCATCTCTCCAGCCTCAAGATCCTAAAATCATAACACACGCAGACTCTTTGGGGCTTCACCCTAAGAAGTGGGCAGTCATGACGAGGTTGACAGAGGGAGTCTACTGAGAGTGACAGGACTCTCTGCACTTCAAAGCAGTTGGAAGGGAAACTGAGGTGAGGGTCTAGCTAGGGCTTCTGGGAGAAGTTGTGGTAAGTTATGGACAAGAGACATCAAACAGACCTAGGAGTTGCTGATAAGGCTGATAACCTCCAGGTCTGTGGCTTACTCAGCTGGATAGATGGGAGTGCCGTCCATCATGACAGGACTGTGGCTGAGGGAATGGTATGAAACACGTACATGTCAGTGTCCTGAAGACATGGACTCACATGAGCTTAATGCCAGCTGTTGTGGTCAGCTTTCTAGTTGCTGCACAGAAAGAACCCAAGCAAAAGCGGCTTATGGAGGAATGGGTTTATTTGGCTTATGGACTCGAGGGGAGACTCCATCCTGGCAGAAAAAACGATGGCATGAGCAGAGGGCTGGACATCACCTCTGCCACAGCACTGCAAACAGCAGCAGGAAGGTGTGCCAAATACTAGCAAGGGGAAGCTGGCTTATAACCCCATAAATCTGCCCCCAACAACATAGCTTCATCGAGGTTGTAAAACCCAAACTGCCATCAGCTGAGGATCGATCTATCAGAACACATTCATTTGTTTGTGGGGGACACCTGGATCAAACCATGACACCAGCCATGACCAAGTGTTTTACCTGAATAAGTTCATTCACGCAATGAACTTATTCCCACTCCATAAACAAGGAAACTGAGGCACTGACTTCAAGACCACACAACCATGTGGGAATGCAACTTGACCCCACACAGATGTCCCGATGAGATTTCCCAGGAAGAAGGCCGTAACAACCAGATAACAAAAGACGTCCATAGCACAGTGATCTAGGCCTGGGCCCTGGCCCAGAGCGGATATCTTAGGGTGCTGGATTTTGACTCTCCCCTTCTCTAAGTTAACCCTCTGCTGCCTGGCAGGTGGGTTCTAGTTCATGGCCAAGCTCCCCAACTTGAGTCCTCACAGAGGCATCAGAAGATCTGATCAGGACCTGGGCCTGCTGCTGGGAGGGCGGGGAGATAACATCAACCCAGAAAAGAGACCACAGGGGCAGGTGGTACTCTGATTACTGCCCAACCATCTCTGTCCCTTGCAATGCGCTCAAAAAACCTGCTTGCTTTCAAGAGACAGAGAGGAAGAAAGAAGGAAGGAAGGGAGGGAGGTAAGGAAGGAGACTACGGATGAGTTCACTCACAGGGAAGGGTCACCCACAGAGAGGAGTCAGAGCCACCCTTGTGCTCCAGCCCCTCAGAAAGCACCGCCTCCAGCAACAGGCCTGTTCTGGTCGCTGGAGTCAGGTCACCCCTCCTCTGCATAGGAGGGAGGGATTTACTTCTTCATTGCAGTTGGCCTTAACAACACACAGTCCTAACCAAAGCCTCTTAGGAGCGTTCTTCCAAGAGACACAGAGAGTGTCCCACAGCATCCCTCGGGACAGTGCCTCCAGGGTCACTTCAGTGGGAAGACCACACAGGTAGTGGGTGTGGGGCCTCGAGCACAGCTCTGCGTGTCCCTCACCAACCGCAGCAGCTGCCTGGACACTATGAGAAAGGACTTTCCATTCATCCCCCTCTGCCTGGGGTGGTAACTCAAGTGTCAGGCTCAAGCCTGTTTTCCCTTGAAAACTACTTGAATTCTGATTGCACCCATAAAGTCCTAAGTTGGTGGAAATGTAAAAGTTTCTCTGCCAGTTTAAGGGGACAGAGAAGTGGCTTTCATTTTCCATAGTCCTTCCTGCCTCTTGGGATCCCACTTCTAAGAGCGACTTCTTTCTTTCTGCCTCTCTGTGGTGGTCTAGAATTGAGTCACTCTTGGTTTAGCCTTTTACATAGACAGTCCTGGTCAGAGTGAGACGGTTTAGGGTGGCAGCCCACCCCCGAAAATAAAAAGCAGGAATGTCCTTGGGCTTATTTTTGTAGTCTCCACCGTGCTAGAGATGCAGAGAAAAATCTGGCTGAGCTGTTTTTCCACCTGAGCCCCTCTCTGGAGGCGGAGTGGGGGGTCTCCCGACAGTGTGGTTGGTCAAACCTATGCCCAGACTAAAATCAGCTGTCTCTCTGGTTCACCAGGGGCAGGAAAAAGGAAACACCACCAAGGGTTTTAGACAAGAGGAGGAGGAAATTGTTCCTTCTTCTTGGCTTGCCAGTGTAGAGATTCCTCCGATTTCCATAAGCCCCTCCCCACCTTGTCTCAGCCTCATGGCTGAGATGAGGGGGACCCCTTCTTCTCCCACATGGGCCTTTCCCCCCCCTCATGGTGGGAGCTCTCTGCTTTCTCTTCTTTCCTTCTCTTAACCTAATGAAGTCTCTCTAAATCTTACCCTCTGGTGTATGAAATTAATTCTTTAAATTCATAAGAATTCGGGGCACACTAAAGTGGTTGGTGAGTTGGTATATTGGTGTATTGGCAAGGAACCCCCAAATCCCTGTTACAAGAGCATTCTGCCTTATGTCGTGGTAAATAAGTACTCTGCCCTGTTGGCTTCCTTTCATCTCTCTTCCTCCCTCTTCTGCTTGTTCTTCTCCCTCCTAGATTATTTGAAAAGCTCCAAGTTTCTTTGATTTGTTTTTGTTTTTTACTCTATGAGATAATCATAGTTCAGGCACGCCCCAAAGTCGTGATCCTCCTGCCTCAGCCTCTTGAAGGAATTGCAGCTGTGTGCCTCCATACCTGGCTCCAACTGTTTTCTTTCTTCATGGTGGAGAAAAATTCAACTTTTACATCTCCTTTTCTTAAACTCACTTATCTGGTTCTGTCTGGAAGCTCAGAAGAACAAAGCCTCCCTTGGGCAGAGCCTCCTCTGCTTAGGAGGCGGGGGAATCACCAACAGCCATCCTAAATGGGCCACTTCCCACGGCTGGGTCAGAGACCCCATGAGGGCAGGGCTCATGCCATTTTGTTCTCTGTAATGCCTTCTGCTCCTGGCACAGTTTGTAGCACCCGTGGCCACCTTGTGAAACTGTTCAAAGTCCCTAAATTTGTTCTGAAGCAGCCTAGTCGGGTACCAGACACATCCAATGTAACTTCAAGCAGATGTGGAGCGCAGGAGGCTCAGGGTCTGCCTGGCTCTGATGCATAGGAGAGATTTGAAATGGGTTCAAATGTTGGTGGAGAGTGCAGACTACAGCTGGTATACACAAAGATGAAACCGACACCCCCCACACACACCAGGATAGCACAGAGGAGAGGGCACAAGTGGCCATCACTGAGAATGAATAAAGGGACCCCAGGAAGAACTGCATCTGTGTTGAGGTGGGAAATGGGTCGGGTGACAGAAGTGACCAAAGAGGGGATTCAGAGTCAACATTTGGACGAGTGTTTGAGGCACACCAAGGATGGGGTGGGGTCCTCCCAGGAGCAAGAATGAAGGGACTTTGCAGAGTTCTGCAAGCCTTTTCTGCCTTGCCTAGGGCTTGGGCCGTTTGCCTGTAGGTGATGGTTGGGTGCCAGAAGGCTGAGCTTGGGCAAGTCCTCCTCCCATTCATGGAAAGGGCAGGAGCAGGATGGGGGAAGCTCTGTCAGGTGTTAGAGCTTCAGGCTGCCAGCTTCTGGCTCCCTGGTGTTCAAGGGGGAAGAAAACGAGACATTACTGGTGGAGGAGTGAGATGCAGCCCTCGCTTGCACACGGAATGATTAAATAGATAAAGTCCTAAATAAATGTCTTTCAGCTTAGAGGATCCACTGGAGAGCAGATGTGGAGAGACACTGTGTTGCACTTGTGGTCCCGGAGGCCAGGGTATCTGCTGCAAGCCGCACGCAAGCACCATAATTAAAGACTAGTGCTGGGTAGTGATTTAGAGTATTATCAAAATATGGCAAATGCCAGGAGGAAAAGAAATGGTAACTGACACGGCTTTCAGGAGGTCCTTATGGATCCCACCAATGTGAGGAGTGTGGACGGAGATGCCCACGTCCACAGCAGCTACTGTGTCCACTCCGAGGAGTGTGGACAGAGAAATCAGTTATTTTTTAACACAACATAATTCAACACAACTTTTAAGTGGTCGTTTTAATACATGACATAAAACGACCACTTGAAAGTGTATAAATTCAAGCTGGCCAGCTGTCAGTAGTCGTAGTCTTGGGCGGTAGGAGGATCACCACCCATTAAAGGCCATCCTGGTCTACACAGCAAGTTCCAACCAGCCAGAACTATAGAGTGAGACTCTGTCTCAGGAAAGTGTATATAATTTAGTAGTTTTTAATACATTTACAATATTGTATAATCGTCACCATTATCTAAGTTCAGACTTTCTTCTTTGAGGTAGATTCTTATACCGTAACTCTAGCTGGGCTTGCACTGCCAGTCATCCTCCTGCCTCATCTTCCCAAGTGCCCAGCTTCTAATTTCAGACTATTTTCATCAACCCAAAGGAAATCCTGTACTCTTAGCAGTTCCTAGTCTGTTCTTGCTGTTACAATAAATTACTTTAGAGGGAATAATGAAGGAATATAGATTTACCCGTGGCCCTGGAGTTGGGGAGTCTAAGGTGAGGGCTTGCTCTGTGCTTCCGTGAAGGCTCTCGATGGTCCCATCAGAAAGGGAAACCGGTCAACCTCTATTAAAGGAGGAAACCTCGAGACTTAATCAGTCCCTGAAAACCCCTACCTCTTAGTACTGTAACATTGGGTATTCGGTTCCAACATAGACATCCTGGAGGGTCAGACACATTCAGACCACAGCAGCAGACAGGCCCCATTCCATCCCACCAACAGGCTCTGGCAAGCACTCATCTGCTTTCTGTCTCTAGAGACATGCCCACTCCATCTAAGTGGAGTTAGCCAGTGTGGTCCTTGGGACTGCATCACTCACTTGGGATGATACTGGTGCTGAAGACTATCATTCACAACAGAGCTGGGGAGATAGCTCAGTTGGAGAAGTGCTTAGAGCCTGAGCTCAGTCCCCAGAACTCACATAAAAATGTCAGTCATGGGGGCACACATTTGAAATCCAGTGCTGGGGAGGCAGAGATAGGTAAATCTCTGGGTCTTACTGACCAGCCAGTTTAGTCTAATCAATAAGTTCCAGGCCAAAAAGAGACCCTGTCTCAAAAAAAGTGGATGGCACGAGGGGGAGGGGGAGGAAGAGGAGGGGAACAACACCCAAGGTTGTCCTCTGGCTTCTGCATTCATGTACACACACACCTGCACGCAGATGTGCATCCCACATATGGACACGTGCACATAAAAAAGAATATTATTAATAACAAAGTTTTAGAGCTGGCTCAGTGGTTAAAGATGCTTCCTTGCAAAACCTGACAGCCTGGGTTCAGTTCCCCAGTACTCATAAAGCCAGATGCACAAAATGGCACATGCATGTGTAGTTTGTTTATAGTGGCAAGGGGCCCTGGCCTACCCATTCTCTCTCTCTCTCTCTCTTCCTCTCTCTCTCTCTCTCTCTCTCTGTCTGTCTGTCTCTCTCTCCCTTTCTCCCTCTCTCTTCTCTACTTGCAAACAAATAATGAAAATATAAAAATAAAAGCATTTTTATAACAAAATATCAGAACAACATGGTGGCACATGCTTGTGATCCCAGTGCTGGGGAGGTAGAGGCCAAGGCCAGCCTGGGCTAGAAAGTGCGACTGTTGCAGAAAACAAATGATAATAATGTATCTATTTGGCTAATGTTAGGACAGTCTGAGTACTGCCTAGGCAACAGTCTATACAAAGAGGTTGTAGGCCTCCAGGAACAGACATTTCTCCTTTTAAACATTCACAACCCCCATTACCCTTACTTCCAGGAAAACTTATAAGGTTATTTTTTTTTTGAGACAATGTATAGCTGACCTCCGTCTTGATATGTAGGAGAGGATGACCTTGGGTTTTTTCTACTCCTCTGCTCTTCAAATCTGATGGAGTGAATGGGGGAACCCAACCAGCACTGGTGTTTCAGTTGCTGCCACAAGGTGTCTCTGTTGGAGGCTGCTTTCACAAATGGCACCTTCTGAGCAGTGTGAAGACAGCCTGGGGTACAGAGCAGCTGGCAGGCCTTTGCAGGGGCACAGCTGTTGGGATGGTGAGGAAGAAGAGAGTCTCTGTAACCGATCTCTCAACTGGCCACTCTGACGTCAGGCAGCCATCAGAAATTGGTTTCCAAAAAGACTCCATAGCTTTCTAGGAAGGCAGTAAGCAAGACTTTGGGACTGACCTATCAGGTCCTGGCACTCCTCCCAGGCTAAGAAAAACCAGTAGGTTGTGAGGAAGAGCTTGAATATCTCATTCTGTGTGCGTGTGTGCTGGGGTTTGACAAGCTTCTTTCTCGAGCTAGGAGAGTGTTAATCCCAGAGTTTGGTCTCCTAATTCTTTTAAGATTGGGGAAAGTTGTCTAATCTTTCTGGGCTTCAGGTTTCTCACCTAGAAAATCAGAATAGACATACCTATTTCATGGACTGTGGGGCTGAGTGTTGTAGAAGGCTAGCCTGGTAGCCCAGGCTGACCTGGAATTCACTGTGTAGTCTCAGGGTGGCCTCAAACTCATAGCGATCCTCCTGCCTCTGCCTCCCAAGTGCTGGGAACAAACTTTCTCTTTCCAGGTCCTGCTTAGGGATGGCTACGGGTGGTACTGGACAGAGAGGGAAGTTGTCAGGGCCTGTGGTTAGCTGTGGTGCAGCTGGCACAGAGCATGCTCACCCTGACACCCATGTGGCTCCACTCACCTCTGCCTCACTGAGAAAATAGAATCAAAAAACAGAAAGTGCCTCAGCTTCTGAATCTTAAGCCATCCGTCCCAGGTCTCCACTCTGCCTTCCTTTGTCCCAATAGACCAATAAAGTGTCATTCCCTCCTGCCACCGAGGACAGGCCTTCTCAGCCTGGTTGGGGCCCTCTTTCCTCCTCCTCCTCCTCCTCCTCCTCTTCCTCCTCCTCTTCCTCCTCCTCCTCCTCCTCTTCTTCCTCCTCCTCAAGACCCTTGTAGTAGACAGGATGCTGGATGACTTTGTGATTTAACCCTCTCTCGGCTTTGTCCAAGTGATCTTGGTACGTGTTTAAGCTACATTTTTTTAACCGAAAATGTCAAGAGCTTCTTTTCCTACTGTATTGACTAAGAAATGAATTTGACTTCTTATAGACCACAAATAGTAGACCCTGTTAGAATGGAAATGACCACCATGAGAGACCGCTCTGAGAGGAAAGACTTTAATAGGAGGAAAGGGACCCCTGAGCTCCAGGCTAGCTCCCAAATGGAAGAGAGCAAAAGGCCAGATCAAGATCCGGCTTTTAAGAGGAATGTCCAGCTTGGGGGAAGGGGCCAGGTGGTCACGTAGTTCTCAGCATCAGGACGGACAGTGCCTCTGGCAGACAGAGACAGAGCAGGTGGGGGGCTTTATCTCCTGTCCAGGAGATAAGACAGGCCTTGGTTCCGGTGTTGAAACTTCCCTTGAGTCTGGTTGGGGGAGGGGACAAGGGTGTTGCCTGAATTCCGACCTAACAGACCCCACTTAAAAATCTGATGAAAGCTCACTTCCCTCCTAAATGTCCAGTCATAAGTAGCCCATTGCTTCAGGGGGCATCATCATGTCAGAGACCTTGGAAAGATCAAAATAGCCATAAGAACTCCATTGTGTGCTCAGTCCTCCATCTTAGCTAAAAGCTGACCTCAAACAGATGTTCTTATTAAAAAAAAAAAAACACATCTGTGTGCCAAAAGATATCTTACTACCCCTAGACTCAGCCAGCAGACAATAAGATAGATAAAAGGCCCTTGACTGTCTGTGGTCAGGTTATTCTGACACAACGAAGCCACACCTGCAGAGGCTTGGAAAGTCTCCATTTGTGGTTCTTGTGGTTTTTGCCCTTAAATACCCAAAATTGTAGCTGTCCAGGGTCGCATCCCCACAGCTGCTGCACCAGTGTGTGTGTGTCAGATAGCTGCCCAGGCTCGAGCTTGTAATAAAGATCCTCATGTGCTTGCATCGGACTTGGTCCCCCTGGTGGTCTCTGTGGAGGTCTCGCTCCTCGGGCACAACAATGTCACCTCATATGTTTCTTTGCCATTCCTAGAGAGTGGCCTTGCCTGCAGTCTGAAACCACTCACATTCTTGGCAGAAAAATGGGAAAAAAGAGCCAAGTGTGATAGTCAGTGCACATCAGTAATCCAAGCACTAGAGAGGCTACGATAGGAGAACCTCAAGTTCAAGGCTAGCCTGGACTACATAGAGAGACCATGTTTAAAAAAAATAAACAAAAACAAACAAAAGAAATAGAGTGGGGAAATGGGAGTGTGATTTCCAGAGTTTAGGCTAGAATTCAGCCACACCTCATTGACTAAAAGCAGTCACAGAGTCATTCGCTTGGCACGAAGTTAGACAGAGTTCAGCACAGAGAATACATCTCCTCCAAGTACTGCCCTATCTGCAGTTGCTTTCTCGAACTACCTTACTTTTCAAACACATCCATTATCTCTCTGTGCTCTGTGTTTATTTCCCATAGAGATGAGGATTAACAAACTGTCATGGGCCGCTGCATTGGTGAGGTTAGCTGCTTGTGAGGAACTACATCTGGGTCTCAAAGTCCAGGCAGCCAGGCCAAGCCATGGACGACTGATTGCCATCCAGGGTTGCCCAGGATGGGCTGAGCTGCCCCAAAAGCAAAAGCAGGAGGGAAGGAGCTGCAGGCCCAGAGAGATTGGATCTGAGTGAAGACACGGGAGCCAAGAGATGCAGCTCAGAGCTGGCCCCTTGCTGAGCATGCAGGAGGCCCTGGGTTCAGTCCCAGCACCAAGGGAAAAAAAGGGAAAATACAAGACAGTAGCGTTGGCACTGAACAGCGACAGAGGATGGAGAAGAGAGAAGAGGCAGGGAGAACATTTTTCCTATTTCTCTTCCTTTCGTTCCTCATCCATAGGGTGAGCAGGGAGAGGGTCCTTTCCACATTGGACCAGTGGTGGTGTCTAGAACAGGAAGCCCACTTAGGGCAGATACACAGTGAGACAGAGCTCTTCCGGGCATGGATTCCGTTCTGCTCAGATCTGCCCATGCTTGTGGGGTTTATAAGGAAGCCCATGCGGTGGAGTGTGAGGGATCTGCAGAGACAGCACAGAGCACACGTGAAGATTTATCTGCATAGTTTCTGAGGGGTGTTGCCTGGGATCAAGTCCTGGATCCTGTGTATTCTCTCCGGGGCTCTGGATGACTTTGAGGGCCTCCATTCTTAATTTATAAAGTGGGGCAAATAATTACTACATTAAGTTCCAATAAGGCTGTTGGAAGTAGCTGAAAACCAAGTGGGCACAGGCAAGGAGGAGGTCAGATCATTCTTTTATGAATTCTCTGACAGTAAAAGGGAAATCACAGGCTTGTGTAACTCAAAAGACATAATTGTAGGGCCCAAGTGTAGTCTGGTCACAGCTGATTGGGGGCTCTCTAGGGTTTCCTTTATCTTTTGTTTTCTTTTTCTTCAGGTAGGGTCTCACTCTTGACCATGCTGATCTGGGATTCACTATGTAGTCTCAGGGTGGCCTCGAATTCACAGCGGTCCTCCTGCCTCTGCCTCCTGAGTGCTGGGGTTTGAGGTGGGCTCCCTTCTCTTTGATCACAGTAAGCACACCACCTTTCACGGAAGACTGCGTCCCAGTCCTGATCACTGGAGCTGGGCTGTCAGGATGGCCCTGGAGCTCTGTCGTCCCAGTCAGTGGTCAGTACTCTGGGCTCAGCTAGGCCCTGCTCTCCATCTGGGTGACAGAGAAAAAAGTGGCTTCCCTGGAACCCACTAGGATCATCTGAGAAGTCAGAGGCTTCTGCGTACATGGAAGCAAGCCAACGAAATCAGCTATGTCCATGATCGCTGACCCTCCGATAGTTATGGCTTTGGGCTTCGGGGTGTCCTGAGATGGTCTTCAAATAGCGAACAGAATGTTATAATGGGGGCAGATGTCAACCTTCTCATCAAGCAAAAGGCATTTAGAATACAATCATGC
>PVHP010053168.1:0-10857 GCA_004024765.1 Zapus hudsonius
ACTAAAAATCGAATCCTGGTAATCTAAAATTGTGTATATTTGTTAACCTACACTGATCTCACTCTCCGATGGAGATTGTGTTTGTATCTTTCAGGATGCAGCGAGAGTGCTGGGGCTCATCTAACCCTACCAACCGACCGTAGGCCGATAGCTGAGATTCTGGCAAGAGAGGGGCCACCACAGTCATACAATGGAGGATTCAATTGGAACTCCGCAGAGAAAGACGAGATGAACAAGGCCGACAGCCACAGCCATTAAATCAGCACAGGATTAGCCAGTGGAACAGAAACCAATGGTTTTCGACACAAAGACCCCTAAACTCACAACCTTAAAGCATCCTTAATACTCACCCACCATGACTCAGGGAGCTATGCGGAAGAGGGGGTGGAAAGATTGTGAGAGCCGTGGTGGGGGAGACTACCCAGAGGTACGGACAGGAGAACCTGGCTGATTACTAGCCTATCCATGGTCCCCTGTCACAAGGACTGATCCAGACGACCCATGGAGGAGGTTATCCAGTTGAGGGGGGAGGGGAGGGCAGCGGGGAATTGGGGATAAGAACTCATTGTTTGCCCACTAAATGTTGTAACTCATTATGGACAATAAAAAAAAAAAGAAAAGAAAACACACCGAGAATTCAAAATACTGAAAGGGGTGCATGAAATTTAATATCCATGTTTGTGTAGTGGATTAAGAATATATAGATGAGTGGGATTATGTGAGGCTAATACTGGTGATGAATATGATAAAAATATATGCATGTATGAAATTGTGAATAAATAAAAACCAAAAATAATATATAGAAAAAAAAGAAGGCATTGTGATAAAAGAGAAAGTAGACCTGTCTGTCTGTCTTGCTCCAAGCTTTACTGTGCTCCTTTTGTGTTTAGTTATACTCTTCTTTGAGTGCTTTATGACTAAGCATGAAGCTAAAATTTAATCACGGGTGAATTTTTGGAGGTAAATGATGCCTCTTCAAGAGGCACTATGGACCTGGGAGGAGCACAGTGGCTTCTCCAGTACGGAAGTTATTCATTAGGATGAGTTAGGGTCATGCTGACCAAGTAGCCTTACCTCCTTTGGGAAGACTGGAGGACCAATTTTCCTCTTTTGTGACACTATTGTTGCTGATTGTACATCATATATATATATATATATATATATATATATATATATATATATATATATATATATATATATTTTGACCTCTGGATCTCCGTATCTTCCCTGTTTAGGAAGACAGGTGACTTACAAGAAGGTCAGTGTAAACATATTAGCAGCGTTTTGTCATCTTCTGTGGCCTTATGACCTGGGAGCAGAAGCCAAAATATTGGCTTTTTAGCTCTGGTGACTCCAGTTAGCTTTGGCTTCTACATAGGCTACTAAAACACTTAGAAAGAAAGTTATATCAACCTTGAAGGGTGTTGAAATATAGCATATTTAATTAGTGAAATATATCTGGCTCAAGAATGGCACAAAAGCTTAAAGTCATTTTACCATATATGTTTAGTTGCCCAATTACAGTGTAGGCCCTATCTGGAGCACATAAAGCAGGTATGTTTTATATCTAACAGCTATAAGTGTCCACAGAACATCTTGTCAGTCCTGAAAATAATATTTCCCTAAAGTCTTGGCACCTGTGTATGAAAGCATACCAATTACCCAGAAAAGGTTGGAAACTAAATATTGGAACTTGAGTTCATTTTTCTTATATGAAGATCATTTCAGCACGATGCTCTAGGGAATATGCCTTGAAAGTTATAAATAAACTAGAAAAGTCAGATTATACATACAAATAGAGCAGAATTTATTTATTGCTGAACTAAAAAAACTGAGCTCTAATACAACCCTTATTTTTTTGTAAATAAAACAGGAGCTATATTTAAGGTCAGAATACTCTTAGGTATGAGTATTTTATCTTAGAAAATTAAGTTCTAAATGAACCTTCACCTTCAGACTCAGTTCCTCCAATAGTTAAAAGCTTGACAAATGGAGAAACATAGCTAACTTGGTTGTGTACCTTAAAGCCAGTTTATTAAAGAACTATTTTAGTTTGAGTGTGTCCTCCTAATCCTTTTGCTATGGTGATCTTGGAGGCAAATAGTCCCATTTGAAAGGAAGTGGAGAACAAAGAATAAAAGAGTCTAGGGACAGGCTATGACCCATACTGTCCCACATCTTTAAGTTGGAGGACACATCCCTTCAGAAATGTGTTTGGAAAGAAATTAGATTTTCCCATTTCCTGCCTACAGGAGCCCTGAACCCAATTTCCTATTTTCCTCTCCCAGCTAGGAGACATATAGTATGGTCTATGTATCTCCTGAAGCAAGGAAGTTTTGAGATAGGCTATCTGTGCTCATCCTATTCAGCCAATGCCCAAGCTTTGAGACCCTTGGCTTCCCCCCAATCAGCCCCACACATCCCACATCATGGCATGTGAGATCTGCCAAAAGCAACGTAGACCCAAGTATGGAGGTTTCTGTTCTTACTCCCACCTTGATAGCCTAAGTACCCTTCTTGGCGGTGGTATGAATGTTTCAGGATGGGTTTAAGCCTTTGATGTTTTAGGAATTGAATCATCTGATTTCTTTAGGAGGGGCTGTATAGTAATACTCATTTCTAGTTTGACAAGCCTGATGGTTGCCTTACTTAAGTAGTTTGTAACCTGATCAAATACCTTGACTCGATTTACCCATTTGACTTTTTCAAGTTAGCGAGGAATTCTGACAGAGGTAGCATTAGGTGTTCAGAGGAGAGGAAGTATAAAGGGAACCAAAGTTTATGCTGTTTTCTCTCTCTTGTCTATTTTGTCTCTGGACAAGGTCTGGAGGACACATGGCTTAACCCTGCTTGGGGTCTGAGATCAAGAGCCCACCAACCCTCTTCCCAGAGTCCAGCTTGTCATGACTTTAAATAGCATATTGCTGTCTACCAATTATAAACAAGAACAAGAGGAAATGATAGAGCAGAGAAGTTAATTGTCTGCCATTAAGTCTGTGTAAACAGATGAGAATCCTTAACTTTAGGCATGGTGCTCACCTTTATTTAGCCTGAGAATCACCCAACTTGGGCTAAGTTTCTGTCCTTTGAGACCTCCCCTACAATCCCTTTATTCAACCAATGCATATCTTCTCACAATTATTCAGCATTGACAATTTTCTTTCCAGTATTAGCCATCTCTCTAATAGAACTATTAAGAGAAATCATATATAATTGATTTATCTTATTATTGACAGAGAAACAAGCATGTTGGTGTAATCAAGCATTAAAGACTTAATCATCCCATCATTGGAAACCTACATAGATTCATCCTTAGCAGAAAAGTTTAGAATTAAACATTTATAGTATGAACATCTCCCCTTTTATTGTTGAAGGCACCAAAATATTTCTCTATAAGTGTAATCTAGGAAATGTGACAGTCAGACTTGCCTTATAATATTTACCAGCATATACATAGATTTATATAAGCCATTAATTTAAGAAGTCCCCCTTTTAATAAATCCTATGAAATATAAAACATGATAATTGTCCTGAAAATAATCCTTACCAATAAATTTAACACACCTGGAAATGATGTTATTAAGAATAGCTAAAGCAGATTTTAATTGTCTTTGCTTTGAGGCAGGCTTGTCTGGAACTCCTAGAATTGGGAACCAAAATCTTGGGCCCCCCAAAGAGAAATTCACCTTACAAGTGATTTATAAAGAGGCTACTCAATAGAATCTAGCCAATTCAGAAATGTGTATCTCAGTTAACCTACACTGATCTCACTCTCCGATGGAGATTCTGTTTGTATTTTTCAGAAGGCAGTGAGAGAGCTGTGGCTCTTCCAACCCTACCAATAAGCCACAGGCCAATAGCTGACATCCTGTCAAGAGATGAGCCACACCAGACCTACCATGGAGGCTCCACATGGAACCCTGCAGAGAGTGGTGGGATAAGCAAGAGACCTATAACTACAGCCAATCAGTCAACCCAGGTTATGCCAGTGAGACAGACACCAACGATCTTCAACACAACCTAAAGCAGAAGTACAGAGACCCCCTAAGACCTCAACAATAAAGCAGTCTTAATACTCACCCACCATGACTCAGGGAACTGAGCGGAAGAGGGGGCCGAAAGATTGTAAGAGACATGGTGCAGGAGAACTCCCAGAGACATTGATCCCCTCAGTAACAACATACAAAGGGGGGTGAAACTGGGTTGACTCCTAGACTATCCATAACCCCCTACCCCAAGGACTGATCCAGTCTGCCCATGGAGGAGGATACCCAGCTAATTGGGGACAGGGAAGAGGGAAATTGGGGAACTGGAGACATCAACACATTATTAGCTCATTCAGTGTTTATAAATATGGATAATAAAGAAATACAAAAAGAAATAAAAACTTCTCCTTGTAAAAAAAAGAAACCAAAAATGTATATAAATATAAAACATCTATTTCACTGAATCCAGAAACAGGCTGAAAATGCCAAATGTAGTCACTTAAAAAAAAGTCTCTAAATTGGATAGGTACTTGTGAAAAAAAATGAAAATAGACCCATTCCTCTCACCATGCACAAAAGTCAACTTCAAATGGATCAGAGACCTCAATATAAGACCTGAAACCCTGAAAACCCTGGAAGCAAACATAGGAGGAACTACCCATGAGATAGGGGTAGGAAAAACTTTCTGAGCAAACCTCTAGTAGCCAGAAAATTAACCAATGGGATCTCATCAAGCTTAAAAACTTCTGTACAGACAAACATACCATACTCAGAACCAGTAGACCACCATTAAACTGGGAGATAATTTTTGCCAGATAAAATACAGACAGAGGTCTAATATCTAGAACTTACAAAGAACTAAAAAAAATAAATAAATAATATTAAAAAAAATCAAACAGCAGCCTCACAAAATGGGGCATTGATCTCAACAGAGAATTTACAGAGGAGAAAATACAGATGGCCAATTCTCACTTAAGAAAGTGCTCATCACACTTAATCATCAGGGAAATGCAAATCTAAACTATAATGAGATTCCACCTTACTTCAGTAAGAATGGCAATCATTAAATCCAACAACAATAGATGCTGACAAGGTTGTGGGGGTGGGAGGAGGGAATCCTCATTCATTGCAGGTTCAACAACTATGGAAAGCAATGTGGAGACGCCTGAATAGAATGGATATAGAGCTACCAATGGACCCAGCTATCCCTCTACTGGACATCTACCCTCAAGATTTCACACCTCAGCACGGAGACATTTGCTCAACCATGTTAATTGTAGCTCAATTCATAATGGCTAAGAATTGGAATCAACCCAAATGCCCATCTCTGGACAAATGGATATCAAAACTGTGGTACATTTACACAATGGAATTCTACTCAGCTGAAAAGGAAAAATGACATAATGAAATTTCAAGAAAAGTGGACAAATTTAGAGCAGATCATACTTAGCAAACTCATACAAGAACAGAGAGTCAAATGCTGCATATTCTCCCTCATATGCAGTTCCTAACTAGATTAAGCTAAACTCTAAGCAAATCTAACAGATGAAATGAGAGACTGTAAAGATGATGGAAGAAATGGGGGGAATGAAAGGGTGAGGGACCTATACAATAAGCTAAACCAATAATGAATTGAAATCATAAAATCCTTACTTTCATACAGTAAGTTTTTGAGAAAGAAGTAGGCATTGTCTAGTTAGAGGGGCCATGAATAGCATGGGAGGAAGCCTAACCCCATGAAAAATTGATCAGACCTGCAAATCCCTGTCCCAGTCTTTGGTTCCTTCCCACACTGTGCTTTTGATCAGAGACCCATGAGGTCCCCAAAACAATACAGGCTTCTGTGAAGGCTCTTGAATACCCTCCACAGGCCAAAGGTAAGATCCTATTACTGAAGAAACCACAGAAAGTTATTACACAACACCAAGAAACCCAGTAAGATCCAGAATGGCAGCCAGCTCCCAGATGGTAGCATGTGCAGTGCTAGTAGGTGCTACATAAGCTGCCAGGGGAAATTGGTCAATGATATTTGAAGTAAGCAGAAAACTCTGATATAAAATTCAGATGGGTGTCACAAGAATGCTGAACACTCTTTATGGGTGAGAATAGCAAGTCAAGACATGATCATTTGTGCAATAGTGGCACCAAAACCTAGGGGTATATTCATCAACTTTCAAATTGGCCAAGAGATCCACCCAGTGACAAGGAACCCTTAACTGGAATTGGGATCCAGGGCAAAATCCTATGGGGACCAAAAACCTGGGCTCCAAGGGGAAATACCCACTACCAGAGAACCACAGAAAGGCTACTCCCTATAGAATCTTGCCAAATTAGCAATGTGTGTCTCATTTAACCTATACTGATCTCACTCTCTGATGGAGAATCGTTTGTCTTTTTCAGAAAGCAGTGAGAGAACCATGGTCAATCCAACTCCACCAACACGCCACAGGATGATGGTGGACATCTCTGCAAGAGATGAACTACCCCAGGCCCATCATGTAGGCCCCAAATGAAACCTTTGAGAGAGTGGTGTGATAAACAAGAGACCTATCACCACAGCGAATCAATTAACCCAGGATAGGTCCACAAAACCAAGATCCTACACAACCCAAAGCAGAAATACAGAGACACTTAATATCTCAACAATAAAGCTGACTTAAAACTCACCCACCATGTCTCAGGGAACTGAGCAGAAGAGGGGGGCAGAAAGATTATTAGAGCCATGGTGGGGGAGAATATCCAGAGACATTGCCCCCCTTAGCATCAACACACAAAGGGGGGGGTGGAATCTGGCTACCTCCTGTGCTATTCATGACCCCCTTTACTGTGGACTGATCCAGTACACCCTGTGAGGGGGACCCCCAGTGGGTTTGGGACAGGGAGGAGGGAAATGGGGGTACCATCATAAGATTTGCTCATACAATGTATCTAATTATGGATAATAAAGATATTTTTTAAAAAAAGAACCGGAGAGTTATGTGTGAGGGAAGCCAAAGGAATGCATCATTTATTGTCATCTCCCTTGTACACTGTGGCTTTGTGGTACTTTGTCTCTACTTGGCTGAGATAAGAATGCCATTGTTGATGAATTCTGAGAATGAATAATAGCAGCATTCTTTACTATTCATCCTGGTATAGCCTCTTTATTGATGGCCTACATTTCAGAAGGTCTCAATTTGGAATGTGGATTTTAGAAAGCCCTGACTAGTAATCAGGAAGATGGGAGACCCCCAGGAAAATGAGTTATGTTCCAGCTTTGTGGATGTTCTGAGGCCAAGGTGGAGCCAAGCACCAACTGAACAGACTGACTTCAGGTGGACATCCAGCTCCATCCTTTCTATTCTACTACTTGCTTTGTCTGTGCCTTGGTTTCTTCCCTGTGGAGTGGGGAAATGACAAACTGGCTCATTGTCATCACAAGCTAAGTCAGGATTTATGGAGCTCTTTGCCCTGTGTTTGGAAGGTAGCAAGAAGTAGTATGTATTCATTATGATTCCCAAGACCTTGGAAAAATTCAGTTAAGACAAAGAATGGTCTACTATATCTGGATCTTTTTAAAACCATGAAGCACTAACATTTGGGCTGGGCATGTGGTTCAATTGCTAGAGTGCTCCCATGAAGCCCTGGGTTTGGTCCCCAACACTGTGTAAACCAGGCATAGTGGCACACACCTGTAATCCTAGTACTGGGGATATGGAGACACGAAGACCAGAAGTTCAAGTGTATCCTTGACTACATAACTAGTTCAAGGCTAGCCTGAACCATATGAGACCTTGTCAAACATCAACAATAAAAATCTCACTAGTATTTAATATGAACATAGTCCCAGTTCCTGAAGACATTGTGCACAGATACCATTTCATCATAATGCTGTCCTTGGCAGACACAGAGGAGGGAAGGAACTACAGTGTGAAGGGTCCTGCTTGGCTATTTCAAAGCAAAGGAGTTGACGCAATAACAGCAAGGTAGCACTGTCCGTGGGACCTGTGCCTTTTGAGTTTAAGAAAGTTGCTCCTTGGAGACAGACACACTTTCCCCAAATTCCCAGATTCACAGAAACCCACAGTTCACCAAGGAAGTTTTCTCAACTCTAATTAGGAAGCTGATTGCTGGTTGGCCCTGCACAAAGGACTTTTAATTAGGGCTGAGAATGCTTAGAAAAATCTACTTGGCAAGTTGATTCCCTCCTTCTATCTCTTTTTTAGCATCTTGCCAAGATCATAAGGAAAGGGAGAACTTAATTATAGTTGGTGTATATATCTTTTAGAAAAAAAATACATTAAGTGCTTTAAAATAGGCTCTCTTGGCTCTGTGATCACAAGGATTTTACTCGCTTCTTACCCCTGATTGGTCTCATTCTCAGTTACAGATGAATCAGACACATTTTGAGCAGCTTTAAGATTTGCTTTTCATCCAAAGCCAAGTAGGCAAATGGCAGTGAATTCACAAGCTTTTCCAAATGATCTCATAGGTTCCTCTGACTCCACTTGGGGGCTATTTGCACTCTCTAATGCTGTTATCTGAAACACTCCCTGCCGTGCTGTGGACAGGCTACAGTATAGGACAGGCAAGGTTCTCCACTTTCTAGGTGACAATGCGGAGTCCTCAGTGTGTGCACAGGGCAGCTGTCAATCAATCAGAAAACAAGTGCATGAACTAAGTGAGCCAAGAAAGTGGGTCTAGAGGGTGCAGACAAGAGGAGAGGCTTGGAGATGGGCTTCATGAGAACATCCTCATCTCCAATCATTATCACCTTCTTATTAAGTCTCCTGGTCTAATAACAGGTGTCCCAAGCAACCTATCAGTCCATTGAAACTTGGCCTTGGAAACTGGGCACTCTAAAATTATTTATATGAAATATGAGATAGTACATGGAGCAGCTGAATCCTGTGTAATGCTTGCTCAGGACGACTGTGGGAATCTCGTCAGCCTCCCACCTACGACATGCTTTTATAGCTCCTTCCATCTCTGCTTTCTCCCCAACTCTTTGTGCCTCAGGAACCTAAAGCTGTGTTGTTCAACTACATTTTTTTCCCTTTCTATTTGTGTTTGATGCAAAATAAGAAACTGGGTAGAGCCAGAAGACACTGTCACTTCCCTCCGAAAGGGATATGTGGATCATTCTTGAGCTCCATCCAGCTCTTTCACACTTTGTCAGTGTGACACTTCTGAGCCGACTTGACGTGGCTTTGGGGAGTAATCGTTAATGCAGGCACATCCCTCCTAGAGGAGCCTAAGCAGCCTGCGGTCAATGGGGAATTTAAAGGTTTCTGTCTCTTGACAGGATAGCTGAGTGAAGAATAGAGAAGCCAGGCTGATTTGACATTGTTCCCACCACCTGGGGACTCTGATGGAAAACACATTTCTCTCTACAAGCATCTTTCCAAGGTCACTTGGATTCTGAGGTAGCAGCCACAACAAATTTATTTAATTATTATATGGTAAAGGTCATTGGGCAAAAAAAAAAAACAACAGAAAAATAAATATTAGGAAAATTTTTAAGATATTAAGTTGTCTTATTACACCATATACACACTCATCTTTATATCATTTCTATCCTTACCCTGTCTTAAGAGAGACCAGACATCTATTTACCAAGGTACATTCTTCATGCTATTAAAAATAATCGGGTTTATGAGTTACTTCTCTTCCCAACTGCCAGAAACGCTCCCCAGAAGTTAACACTAGCTCTTCTGATGCCGTGGAGAGGGAGATATCATTACCTTGTTTTACAGATGGAGAAATTTGAAGGCCAGGGAGACTGTTTTGCCTAAAGGTGAAAGTGTTGTTTTAATCTGAGACTTCATTTATTTTTATCTCTTTAACTTTCTTCCTGAGGGTGGTAATGAGCTTGGAACATTCATTAAGACTAAACCTTGTCTGAAGCCTTGTTTATAAAAATTATTTCAATAAAATCCACCATCAGATTGTCGGGGGCAGGTCTTCAAATTAAGCACCTTCCCTAATGAGCAGGCTCATCAGGGCGGCAGACCTTCGTTACCAGCTTCTCTCACACTTGATCGAGGCAGGTGCTCAGGCTGGTAGAAATTTATTAGTAATAAAGACCAAAGCTCTAGAAGACTTTATACCAGGATCTGGTTAACTTCTTATTTGTTTAATTATTTTAAATATTAGGTTGAAAAACGCTTGCAGAACAACTAATAATGTGACTTCAGAGAACGGTGGCCATGGTACATCCCACCCATTAGCCACAGAGGCTTTCTCCATCTAGTTACTATACCTTCCTTAAACATCAGGACATTTTGCCCACTAATGACTTCTGGCCTCCTCATTTCAATTCACAAACTTAACCTATGCAGAAAACTGAATGTTGAAGTAAGAAAGGATTCTAGAAAGGTTTTAGTGGTGCAGCGCCCAAAGCATCTGCAAACTCATGGATCTGGGGCTGTGTGTACTTTGGTTATATACAATAACACTGGACTATATAGCTGCATGCATGAGGCCAAGCCACATCCATGCTGCAGCAAAGTTGTCAAAAATCCCAGTAATCAAAGGTTGGGAAGGTTCTTCTCAGTCCCAAGACCCACTGTTGTGGTCAGCTTTCTCTGTTGCTGCACAGAAAGAATCCAACCAAAGTGGCTTGTGGAGGAAGACTCCATTATGGCAGAGAAAACGATGGCATGAGCAGAGGGTGAACATCACCTCCGCCACAGTAAAACAAACAGCGGCAGGAAGGTGTGCCAAACACTGGCAAGGGGAAGCTGGCTTATAACCCCCATAAGCCCGCCCCCAACAACACAGCTCCAGTGAGGTTGTAAAACCCAAACTGCCATCAGCTGAGGATCTATCAATCAGAACACATTCATTTGTTTGTGGGGGACACCTGGATCAAACCATGACACCCACCATG
>PVHP010053169.1:0-10871 GCA_004024765.1 Zapus hudsonius
AGACCAACTTTCACCTATACTATCCATGAATAGACATTTTCTTCTTTGTGTTATTTCCTAAATAACAATAAATCAGGCAATAAATCAATTATTTATACATTTCTATTATACTAGGTATTATTATAAATATTCTACATGTGCTTAACACCATGCAAATGAAGTATATAAATCATAAGAAAATACACCATTTTTGCATTTGAACACCTGTGGATTTTTCCATTCATAAATGGTCTTGGAATATCCTGATGGATGAATGCATAAGATGATGGAATTTATTATATTCAGAGGCAGAATTGATTTTAGAGAACATTTGCATTGGTGTAAATTTAGAATCAGCAAAAAAGTGGGACTTTTCTCTTAAAAACCGGATTCAGGCAACACATATTATTAAGAGAATAACATTACTTCAAGTTTCTTCTATTTTCTCAGTGAAATGAGATAAAATTCCTAGCAGATATACAGAGATGGGAAGAACATGTAGAGGTTTAATTTGAGATGAAATGACCTAAAACCCAAGCTTTGGAGAATGGGAAATGAATCAAATACAGAAGCATATTAGAATTGCCAGGAAGTTGAAAGGCTCATTTGGGATGTTTTAGCTTGTTTGTTGTTTATCCAGCTACATTCTACTGTCCCAACAGAGGCATGTCTCAATAGGGAAGAAAAAAACAAAAACAAAAACTAACAGTGTGGTTTTATCTAATAGTCAATTGAGGACAAAAGGGAATTTTATTAACACGCAAGGGTATTTTAATGGTGAACCATTGAGCCCAGAAAGGACACAAGTAAGACCATGAGGAAACAATGAATCAGAAAAGTATGGAACCAAAGAGATTCAATTATATAGAAATCACAGAATTCTATGCTTGTTGGAGGGGAAAGAATTATACAAACAGCCAGCAATGACAAAGAGAGATGTTGAAACCTACTGAGAAGGTGTTCTGATGTCAACAGCCAGTTTTAGGTTATGTGCATGTAAATGGAAATATTATTGATGTAACAAATAATCATGACCTGAAATAATTATATTGAAATAGATCAAACATATAAATACTGAAATTATCAAGAATGGGTACATGAGAAATATAGCACAGAATTTACAAATAAAGTGAATAAGGTTTGTCAAAAGTGTGTAAATGGTTAGAAAAAGATAACTAATATATCATTGTATTCATCTCTTTCATTTAACAGATTTTTAAATTCCCTAGATACACAAAAAAAGTCTCTATGAGATGAAAAATAAGTAAAAAAAATTCAGCTTTATCATAAAACAATCATAGGAAGCTTTCATAATACTTAGTCTAGAATAAGATTTCTCTATGATATATGCCCTTAATTCTATAGTAGGCATTCTTGTTATCATAATCATGTTTTAAAACATTTGTCCTCAAGGTTACAAACTTCTTTAGTGCATGCCCCAATAATATTACCTGAAATATAGGAGATGCTCAATAATGTTTATTGAATGCAAAATAATGTACATCTCAGACTCTGGGGCTCAAAGTGTTAAAACATATTCTTAGAATGTGTGAGGCTCTAGGGTCAATACTATTGCATTAAACGTTTCCTGGGGAGATGAGGAGACATGTATTCACTCATAAATAATGCACCAGCAACAAAGGGGCAGAGCAATGACTCCACCCACATCTACCTTATTTTACCAGTCAGTTTATTGGGATGACTTTTATGAGCATGGATAACTCAAAGGCAGTTGCATCACTGGTGGAGATTCACAGAAGCTGTGCCTGGAGTAAAATCCTTGATTGTGAAGTCTCTCCCCCCAGGCAGTTCTTGCTCTATATTACAGGAAAGGCCTTCCTGAGATTGTGGACAAATTGAGCCTTAATGAACTCACAACCCATACTTCCCTGTCGCTGCATATCAACTGTCATGATTTTCATTTCCAAATTCTTGTTTCCAAATTTTACATCTATATTTTCAAAATAAATTTCTTTGTAGTTTCTAGCTTCTCTTTTCTTATCTGATTTCACAATCGATTTATGTAAACCAGGGATAATAAACTACAAAAATAATCTTTTGCTTTCTTTCCAGGAAATGAATATGAGGGTCATTTCTTCCTAAGAGATATAGTAGTATTCTCCAGTGAAGCCATGAGACGTTGGCCTTTCCTTTTGTGGGGAAGTTTTCAATCATGATCTTATTGTTGCTATTTTTATGAATTGCTACTAGTAGTATGACTATTTGCTTTCATTGTTATTACATGTGTCTGTGTGGAATGCAGTGATGGTGCTTGTTGGTGGTGGTAGTGATGTGTATGTGTGGTGTGGTACGAAACGTATGTATATGCATTAATTGCTGAGGTTGCCTGTCACTTTCTGAACCAGAGTTTCTGACTATGAAGGAGCTTGCTGTTTCAGGTCCCCTCAGGTCTTCATCCTTGCAAGTGATGTTCATTTAGCTGTTGAGCCATTTCTCCTGCTCTTATTCATTTTAGTATGTATAGAATAATATATATTTTCCATTTGTGTTTTAATTCATAAATTTCAGTTGTGAAAACAAAACCTTATTAATTGCCTTCATGCTAAATATGTGAGCTCAGTAGATACATAAAGCCTGGTGCACAAAAGGACACATGGTTCTGGAGTTCATTTACAGTGCCAAGAGGTCCTGGAGGATATATTCTCATTCTCTCTCTCTCTCTCTCTCTCTCTCTCTCTCTCTCTCTCTCTCTCTCTCTCTTACCCTCCCATCTTTTCTCTCAAATTAAGATTTTTAAATCAATTTAAATAGAATGGCAAACTTTTTCTTAAAATATATATCAATTTTCTTTATTCCTTTCCACCTAGGCACCTAGATTTGATTCATACCTGTTGTAATTAACTTTCTCATTGCTGCTCACAGAATAAACCAACAAAAAGCAATTTGTGGATCAATGGGTTTCTTTTGGATTAGAGATTCTAGGTGAAGCTCCATGACAGCTGGGAAAACATTGGCATGAGCAGAGGGTGGACATCACCTCTGCCACAGCACAGTAAGCAGTGGCAGGAAGATGTGTCAAATACTGGCAAAAGGAAGCTGGCTCTAACCCCATAAGCCTGCCCCCCGAAACACACCTTCAACAAGGTTCCAAATCCAAAATTGCAACCAGCTGGGGATCAAATATTCAGAACACATTAAGTTTATGGGGTTATCAAACCACTACATTACTTTAGCTACTACAAATAGTGCTGTAATACACTTTGATGTTTAAGTGTCTCTGTGATATGTTGATGTTAAGTCATTCAATTAAGTAACCAGGATTAATATATGAGATATGATGTCTGAAATTTTTAAGAATCTCCATATTGATTTCCCCAGTAGCTAACTAGTTTAAATTCTAATCAGCAGTGGCAAAGTGTTTTCTTTGTACACACCCTTTCCAGAATTTATTTGTTTCCTTAATATTTTCACCAGGGTAAAGTGTAGTAATAATTTGCATACCTATGATGGCTAGTGACAATGATTTTTCCCATATTTATTGTGAATAATTAGATAGATTGTATGAGCAAGTCTTATGATGGCACCCCCATTTCCCTCCTCCCTTCCACAACCCTCTGGGGACCCTCCTCAGTGGGTTTCCTGGACCAGTCTATGGGATATGGGGTTATGGATAGTAGGAGAAGTAGCCAGTGTTTTTTTTTCCCTTGTGTGTTGTTGGTGAGGGTGGAGATGACTCTCGGTGTTCTCTAGTATGGCTTTTACAATCTTTCTGCCCCCTCCAGATCCCTGAGTCATGGTGGGTGAGTTTTATGTCTGATTTACTGTTGAGGTCTTGAGAGTTTGTGGATTTCTACTTTAGGTTATGCTGGGTACCCTCAGTATCTGTCTCCATTATCCTTTCATGGATTATTTGACTTGCTGTGGAGGTAGGTCTCTTGCTCATTTCACCAATTACTTTCATTTGGGCTCTATATCATAAAATGGGGTGGTTCATCTTTTTCCTGGGTGACAGGCACCATCTCAGGCCCTGTTGGTGGGTTGCTCATGGTTCTCATTGCCTTCTGAATATACAAAGAGAATCCCCAATGGGGGGGAGAGAGAGACAGAGAGACAGAGACAGACAGAGACAGAGAGAGATCAGTATAGGTTAGATGGGACAAACTTTGTTAATTTGGTGAGACTCTAATGGGTATATCCTCTCTATAGATCTATGGTTAGTAGGAGTTTCCCCTTGGAGCCCAGGTTCTTGGTCCTCATATGAGTTTACCATGGATCTCAGTTCCAGTTAAGGGTTACCTGACTCTGAGTGAATCTTTTAGCCAGTCAGCTACCCATTGGTTATCCACCCAGGTTTAGCATCACTATTGCACAGAAGAGCCCTTCTTGGCTTACTGGACTTTACCATATAGCAGTGTCTTCAGCATTCTCATAATGTAATTTACTGTGCTGGACAAATTGGATTAAATACATGTAAAAATAATTTAACCATAAATAATAAATATGTCATTTTAAGAAAAATGTATGCAACTGAAGATAAGGATATTAAGCAAATCACTTTGAAAAAGCCAAATATCACATTTTCCCATTTATGTGTACTAAATTTTATATAATTACATATAATCATACATGTACAGATAAAGGGAAAGCAGGAGTAAAACTGTTTAAAGTAACTAAGGGAATTGTAGTGAAATATGCTCAAAGACATTATATGTTTCTATGTAAAAAAGACCTTATATATCTCAGTATAATAAAAATTCTAAAATAATATTAAGATTAAAACCAAGTATTTTTGAAAAACAAAAACAATCACTTATAGCTGGAGAGATGGCTCTGTAGTTAAGCAATTGCCTGTAAGGCCTTGAAACCCATTTTCAATTCCCCAATACCGACATAAAGCACAAAGGGTGTGTGCATCTGGAATTCTATTGCAGTACCTTAAGGCCCTGGCACACCCATATCTTCTCTCCCTTTCTCTCTCTCTCTCTCTCTCTCTCTCTCTCTCTCTCTCTCTCTCTCTCTCTCTCTCTCTATCCTTTCAAATAAATGAATAAAATATTGTTAAAAAGAATAAGATAACCAAATATATGTAGGCATTATATTTACTAGAAATGCATTGTATATATATATATATATGTATATATATATATCACTTGGCAATATGAAACCATTTGTGATACAACATTTAAATATATATATATATATATATATATATATATATATATATATATATATATAATTAGTTTACACATTAGAATCATCTTATTCCCCATCTGGCGATCATTGTAGTCACAAGGACAGTATGTAGTAGTAGTTCTATAGTTTAATTGTTTTTAGAAATGACCTTTAAACTGGACATTTCTGTCAAATGAACTTTGGGTGGTGGTGAGCTTAGGGAACCTCTCTGTGATGGTTGTGATGCTGATACTCTTCTTACTCAGAGGAGAAGCTAATTACTGTACCCATCTGTTATGCAAGGTTTTCTTAAGTGAGAGAAAGTACTAGGAAGGCTAGTAATGTGTCTTTCCCAATTGTGTGTCCCCAGCCTATTAATTTTTGCTCTCTATGAATACAGAGTCCAGAAAGTATACCAGGTTTCAAGACTTTATTAGGACATTGTGGGAGATTCTATGTAGGGTACCAATTTTCCCTTAATTTTTTAAGTCAGAAGCTCATGGAGGCAAAAACAATATAAATGAAACTTGTATAGATTTTTATCATTTTCTATGTATCTATGCTTTATTTTAAGAAGTTATCATGAATTTATGTTTTCTCCTTACCTGCTTTCATATGACCTCATTGACCCTTCTTTGAAATTCCCATCATGCAAGAACTACCCTCTCTATTAAAATAAAACATCATGAGCTCGTTCATTGTCTTTCCCATAGTGATGCTGTCATGTAGCTATTGTCATGAAGCTTTGGTAAAAATAACTAAGCACATATCTTCTATTTTTGTTTGCAAAATGGACATTATTGATTGTAGATGATAGGAACTCTGACTTAATAAACTCTGTTTATGTCTAGCTTGGTACACAGGTAACACTGACCTTTTGTCTCGTGTCTCATACTTTCCCTAATATTTAAGGAAGGAAAACCTACCTAGCTCTTAAGACTGAGCAATTCTTTCAACTTGATATGCATTTCAGTTCCAATGTTCAGTTCTCTTTGTGCACAGCAAAATAAAAGCTTCTCACAGTTCCATCCTCTAAGTAGCGGGCATTATTCTAGGATGCTGAAAAAGCATTTATGTGTCTTTCTAGAGTAAATCAAGACTTTAAATGAGATACACATTCAGATTATAGAACTTTCCACTATGGTTTCATCTTCTACAACTTCTTTCTTGAGTCTGCATCTGTTCTGAGGGCTGTGAGCTCTATCTGTGGACACTGAGAGTGTCTAAGAATAGAAGCCACCCCAAGGAATACAATGCAGATGTGTAAGAATATAAAAACAGAAATATGTTAATTCTGTGTGTTAAGATTCCACCCTCTTCTGTACCTGAATTCCCTAAATAAATTAAAATTCTCATCAAATTGTTTAGGATTACCTAATATAATATTTAGGATTTAATTGCAACAACTTGTTATTATCCTCATCAATTTCATGGTGAAATGTGAAGTTGTCAAATTTTTAGTACTAACAGAAACATCAAGAACATGTGGTGGGTTTGTTTTTCAGACTAAGAAGAATTGAACTGCTAATGTTATATTAATTTACACATAATTCAAAAATTTAATAAGAGGATTAAAAAGGTACATATTTGTCTCAAGATAGTTTGAATGCTAATGAGAAATGTCTTATCTTACGGGGCACATAGAATTAGGTTAAGGATGATTTGATTCCAGCTTCTGATATTTCAGTAAATTCAATGAACATAGTACATTTGTTTTTTTTAGAGATCGTAAACAAATTGCAATAAGTTACTTGCAACAGGAACCAAAATATTATAATGCACAAAAATAATTGTCCTTCTGAGCAACATGATACATAGAGTGTAATTGATTGTTTTCATTGGAGATGAGGATAAGACATCAAAACGAAATGCCTCTTTACATATGGCAGTCATTTACAACTCCAAATTATTGCCAAGTGTTGGACCGGTAAACACATTACAAGTTTCTCCTCATGGTCTCACAGCAACTACTCAGTGAAGCTCATGGTGTCTGAATGAACACTGGACTCCAGAAATAATCTGTATATATTCTTCCCAGCATGTAAATACATGTCATATGTTGTAACCCAGGGAAGATCCTAGATTTACACCCTGGGGCTAGAATTTTTATCACCATTGTTTTGCATCATTAAAGGATTTGGAATTAAAAACATAAATCTTACCTTGTAGTATGGAATTGATATATGGCTTGATCTCTAAGTGCTTTGTGGGAATCTGAGCCAAGCAATGCTAATTCAATGAAGTTGCACTAACATACAGAAAACAGCTTGTCTAAGCTTTAAAGACTGTTTCTTTACTTGCTGAAGCCTAACCTCAATGTCAAGGAGGACATAAATGACTCCCACACGGCTTTTATTTGTGATATGGATAAAATAAAAGGATAGAAGCTACTGTTCCCATGGATCACCATGCAGACTCATCTGCTCCTTAAACCTTGATTCCCATCCAGGGCTTCTCAACCAGGAAAAGTTGTAGTATTAAGTCATGAACTATAGCTGCCACTGCTTTTACAAGGATGATTTTAAACTTCCTCAGGACTGAGATCAATAACCACCTCAGGGGAAGCATGGGTAACCCTCATTCCCAAGTGTACCAGATCAGATGCACAGTGACTCTCTATTCCCAGCTGACTGTCTGAAGGGATCAAAGAATTACAACTGGACAAACCAATGTGCAACAAGAAACCTCAAGAAATCTCGAGAGTGACTACTATTGTTTTCTACCCTGAGAGCAGCTCATTTTCTAGTCTGGACTTTAACATTTTGATCCATTCATGAAAATTCTCCAAACACCTTTAGAAAGGGTATGTTGGGACTTGTTTATTCATCAAAGGAAAAAAAATTAAATCAACACATCACCAAATATTACAAAGCAATATGGAGGAACAGGAAAGGTTTGGCACATGTGTTCATCAAGGATTATAGAATTAGATGGCAAAAAGGAAGACGAAAATTAGTTTGAATGAACATAATCCCATGGTAGACACTATTTTGTATAACTCCACATATGAGAAGACCAGAAGGACTTTCACATAATATTTTTAAACAACATGTAAGGAAAATGAAGGAAGGGGGACAAACGGTGTATCCTTGAAAAATTCTGGCAGAACATTTTCAAACTGATATTAAGAAACATATTGAAAAGGAAAAAAATCTACATCAAAAATTTTAACAGATATTTATAAATAATTTATAGCACTTGTTTAAAAATTCATTAGGCTTCTCTTCCACCCATCTAGTGTTCCAGATCCTTATTTTTTCCATGTGTGGTTGATGAGTTTGGATATTTTAAATATGGAACCTGTCCTGCCAAGCAAATGACTCACCCAATAGTTACTATTGTCAACACTAATATTTCTTTCATTTATCCTTCTTAATATTTTCAAACAATCTGGCAGTCATTTTAATACAGATTTATGAAAACTGTAATACTTTGACATGTGTGCTATTTTATAAGCATTCATGTTGGCAAAGGAGAAACATAAAGTTGAAAAGCTTGTCAAACTTGCTCAAAAGCCCAAAGCTACGTGGATGATGTCAGATTTACACCACAGGCATTGTTTGAAGGGTTAATGCAAATGTCTAAAATGAGCATGCCTGATATGTCCACATTGGTCACTAACTCCCCAAAATGCTTTTTATTCTCATTTCTAAATACAAAAATTCATCTCCTCAAATCAAAGGAGGAAAGTAGCCACAGATAATCATAGACACTTTTCAGTTGTCCTAATGTTTGACTTTTTAATTCACTGTGAAGAAAAGAAGAAATGCTACTAGAATGGCCAGAGTTAGATTATAGAGTGGCATATGCTAGAAGATAGATGATAGATAGATAGATAGATAGATAGATAGATAGATAGATAGATAGATAGATAGATAGATGATAGATAGATAGATAGATAGATAGATGATGATAGATAGATAGATAGATAGATAGATAGATAGATAGATAGATAGATAGATAGATAGATGAATATTATTGTCTGAATATAAACTGCCCTGCTTGGGCAGACTAACTTCTGGAGTTTTCCTATCTAGAAGTGTCATACTGCTTCTAAGAGCAGAGCCTTGGAGGTGAGAGACCTATCTCCAGATACCCCCAGGAGTGAGCTAGATGCCATTAGCAGCAGCCTGAGGAAAAAGAAACTGAAGAGAAGTTTAGTTTAAATCAGTAGTAAACCTACTTACTGCATGTGCTGTCACAGCTGTTCTGATGTACTGCAGCTGTGGCTTCCTCTGCATACAGGCAGTCATTGGCACTTTTATTGAACAGTAAAAATCCAGTAATACGTAAATAAGTAGTACATTGTATGAGCAAAGGATAAGGGACTTTTGACCTTGGATAATCCTTAAATATGTGTTAAAGGAAGGGATTAAAAGGCTTGGCCTGCTGGACTCTGCTGATCCAGAACGCACATATACTAAAATAATAAGAGCAATCACATCAAGCCCAACCATTGTCTTCAACAGATTGGTAGATCCATAGATACTTACCTTGTTGTCTTCAACATTATGATTAGCACTGCCAATATATGCTATGTTTTCTGAATCGAGAGTCAAACCAGGCTTTGAGGAAAGGAGCATAGAGCATATCACAAAATCAATCAGCTCCTCTAAACATTGCTTGTCAATATTGGTCATGTGTGCTGTTCAGGCCAAAGGCACAAAAATACAAAGGGAACCTTGTCATATTACTTTAAGCAGATAGATGACATAGATGTAAGATTAACTTTATTTATAGCATGTTACAAATAAGAAATTTTCATCTCACAGCAATAATATGACAAAAACTATGTGTACGGTTCATAAGGAATATCTCCAGTTCATAAGGAATATCTTCAGTTCTTTCCCTTAGTTCATTTTCATTGTTAATTCCCACAGTTTATTCTTTTAGCTCCTCTGCACAATAAGTAATCAGAACTTTCAAGGAAGAAACAATCCTGTAACCCACCCATATTGTATTTTTACCACCATTTTCCGATTAAGGCTGCCTGTCTCCATTCTCGTCAGTATCTTTATTGGCAGTTCTGGGACTTGATCTCACAACCTCATACACATTAAGGAAATACTCCACCAATGAGCTAAACCTCCAGCCTCTGAATTGTCTTCTACTCTTCCCTTTCAGTCTCTTTCCATTTGACTCTAGTCAACACAATACAGTTGAAGACAGCACTTCATGGTGACATTTATTTTTGCTAATTTTAAAACTTAAACTTTAAAAAAAAGTGAGAAGAAATGAAAAGTGATCAGAAAAAGTAAAAAGAGAAAAATTAGACAAGAATCCTTGATTTTTCTCTCCAAGTATATGAGTTGTTATCAGTGTTTAAGTAAAAGTTTTCCTCTGCTTCAATTAAACCTATATTCATGAAGAAATTGAAATCTCTTATCAGGAAACATATACAAAATCTGGATTGGTGGGTATGGGAGTACACATCCACACCTGTTATCCCCAATTCTTGGGAAGCTAAGGCAGGAGGACTATCATGAGTGAGAGCAGCTGGAATATATATCAAGTTGAGAGAGAGAGAGAGAGAGCGAGAGAGAGCACTAAACCTGATTCGTTAAAAATAGTGCTAGTAATTTCATTCTTATGGTATTCCACATTCACCAGTTCAGAATGGGACACTGCTTGTTACTCTGGCATATTTTCAATTTCATATTTTGTCTAACATGCTGGTTAATTTAATGTGATTAATGTAATTTTGGGAGTATATGGAGACAAATTAAAGCAAAATGATACTCTAATAAAGCATATATATA
>PVHP010053170.1:0-10858 GCA_004024765.1 Zapus hudsonius
GCCCCTCGCCTCGCCCCTCGCCTCCCACACTTCCCGTCGCTCAGTCTCCCGTCCCGGCCGCTTCAGCTTCGCCTGGGGCCGAAGTCCCACCCTTGACCCCAACGATGCGCCGAGGCCGAAGACGGTCCTTCCGCAACAGCCCGCAGCGTCCGCGGCCGCCCGGAGACGCGGCTGGCCTTCCTCTGAGCTGCGCGGCTCAGCCTCGGGGCTCCGGAGAAGCCCCTCGTCGCCTGGGGAACATGTCCCCCATCAAGTTTCCCATGTCGGTTCCCATTAGGCCGCAGACGCATTGTTTACCGTCTTCCTTTAGCCCCATTTTCTCTCTTCATTTTTAGGAGGACGTTCCTGAGGTGTTCAGACCCTCCGACACAGCCTTCATAGTTGTACCCTACAATCAGACACCTGCTGGGAGCATCTACAGCCCCTGAACCCGACAGGTAGCCGTGCTCCTCAACCCCTCCAGCCGGCACTCTTATTTCTACTGGGCGCTCCTCCATGGGCGCTGGGGACCATCGGGTTCCTTCTTCATGGCCTCGTAGGTGCCATCATGAAAGTCAAAAGAAAACAGGCGACATGTAGTTTGATAATATTTTTATTTAACCAAAGACTTCTAAATTATTATAACATGGAATCAACATAAAAATAATTTATTTGCAATTATTCAGTTTTTGAAATGTGACATTCTATCTACTCTTACAGTATATATCTGCTTAGCCCAGACATATTTCAGTTGCTTGTTTCCCATGTCTGGCTAATGGCTACTGTATTGAATGAAGATCATCTGAAGATCGTCTCTCTCTCTCTCGCGGCATTTTTGAGGTAGGTTCACTTTAGCCCAGCTGACCTGGAATTTACTGTATATATAATCCAGGCTGGCCTTGAACTCATGACAACCCTCCTGCCTCAGCCTCCAGAGTAAGCCATCATTTCCATTCTGGAGGCCAGATCTGATGGTCTCTAGGTCTCACCTACTGCTGCCTCTGATCCAGTCCTGCAACAGGCTTCAGCTTCAGAGACTCTGCATGCCCTTGACCTCTACTGTTACTCAGCTTTTTCACCTTTTTTTTGTTCACATGGCCAACAGAATTAGGTGAGAGCATCGTCACTTCCCAGTTTCTCTTACCTAATTTTCCACCCTGACACTCACCTTCTTAAGATAATATATTCAGTTATATATCCTCTACTTCCTCACAATAAAAGATACGCTTCCAAGGGCAGATGTTTACTTCAGTCATTGGTACAGACTCAGTACCCACGACTGTTTGGCACACAGTAGACACTCTATGAGAACTTCTAGATTGAATGAATTAGTGAGTAAATAAAATGATATTCTCAGAAGGCTGTTCAGGCCAGGGCTTAGCTCTCACATCCACAGCAGTAGCAGTGACCTTAGTGTGGTTGAAATGGGAGCTATTTTACTGTTAGCGGTTGTTCTGAGGAAAGGCGCAGCTGGAGTGAACGCATTTCTCCGTGGCCACTGTGCCAGAGGCTTTTCCCAGGTGCTCGAGGCCAGATCCACTGCCACAGGACAGACTGATTTCCAGCTGGAGGAACCCTTTTTTTTTTTAGGTTTGGGGATCAAATCTAAGATTTTCTGCAAGTGCTCCACCACTGAGCTGCATGTGCAGCTCCTGGGAGATGACACTTGAAAGTCAGAGTCATTATTGTTCCAAACTAAGCCACAGCTGTTACTCTGCAGATTTTACTTGGAGGTGGTGGAAATTTTGTTACCTGCCCTGTTCTAAGGTCAGCTATACCTTACTGTAGTAGAGATAATATGGGGTTTGGAACCCAACAATCTGACTTGAAGTTCATCATTTAACTTGCTACTTACTGTGTATCTGTGATGTTTTTTCAGAATGTTGTCTATCTCTGAGAGTTCCTCCACCCCAGGTCAGGTGAGATAATATATGTTAAACTGTTTCATATAACATACGATAGAAACAAAATAATAAACTTTACTGGGGGAATTTTTCCTTAGATCCAAGATTTTCATTTTCTTAAAAAATTGTAAATCTGTTTACAAAAATTGGTTCAGCCTCACAGATCAATAACAAGAGTAGTCTTCACTTGTATTAGGTGCTCTATCATTTAATTTTTATACAAGGTGCAGAGACATTGTCTCAATTTAGTCTCAGTCAGACGAAGAAACAGTCTTGGAGACGTTGATTACTTTATTAATGCTACTTAACTGAAGTGGCCAAAGCTAGCCTAGAATAATCTAAACATTTTCTTTCACTGTTTTATGTATAAACATAAAATAATCACTCAAAAAATGGTTATCATCTCTTAACTGGGTAGGAACTCTGCTAAAATTGAAGACACAGCTGGGCAAACCTCCTCACCCCGTGGGAATGTGTTCCCTCAGATGAGAGCGGAAGTTCTCAACAGTCAACCTTCCTCTGTCATGTCATTCACCTCTGTTGTAGTCAGCCACACGCTGCTGGGATGAATCTCCAAACCAGGCACAATTTTTGGGGAGGAAAGTATTTATTGAACAGATCCAGGGGAAGTTAAGGAAAAAGGCTGGCTCCCTTTTACAGAAGCAAGCAGAGAGAGAGATAGAAGCCCACCACCAGCACCTCAAGCAAGCACACTCCAAACTCGAAAACAAAAGGAACTCCAGGCTTGAGCTCAGACTGCTTTTTGCATATGTATAGCTAGAATTTCAGACCCACCCCAGAAACACCTGAGGGCTGAACCCTAGGATCTGGCCAAGGTGACACATCTCCTCCAGCCAGAAATGGCTGGAGACAATTAACAAGTATAATAAACTTTTGAATCTATTGGGGGACATTATTCAAACTATCACAACCTTCTTCAGGGTTAGGGTTAGGGAGTGCTGTGAGTTCAAACCAACTGGGATGACATGGTGTACTGAGTGCAAAATGAAGCTCTGTCTCAAAACAAGTTATATAGGTGACTTCTGAAAAATCATTATTTTTCAAGTTCTGATTGAATACCAAGATGGACCTTAATTTTTCTTAAGTAGCCACAGAGACATTGTCTTCCGGAAGGAACTGGAATTTGAAAGCTATCTCCATGTCTTCTTTATCCTTCACTTTGTTTCATACCCTAATACCCATGTCTGGAGAATGAAATCTATTAGGCAATTAGGGAGAAGAGTCCTCAAAAGTAAGCAGTCCCTGGCCACCATCAACAGTTCTGGCTCCTGGCATCATTAATGCTCTCCATTTTTACTTTTTCTCTGTTTCTCTTAAATCTTTTATACAGTGTGGTGGCTTGAATGTAAAATGTCCCCCATAGCCTCAACTGTTTGTGATTAAGCTCCCCGCTTAGTCCCAACCTGGTGGAGCCTTTGGGAAGTAGTGCCTTGCTGGAGGTGTGTTGCTGGGGGTGGGTCTTGGGGTTTATTAGTCAAGCTTGCTGGATGCTCAGAGCAAGCTCCTTCAGATGACTCCCTTCTTGGTTTGTGTGGAGACATGATGCTTGCTTTGCCATGCCAAAACTTCCCTTGAAACTGTAAGCCTTTCTTCTTAGGCTGCTGCTTCTGGTCTAGTATTTTGTCCCAGCAACAAGAATGTAACTGCTATTAAAAAACAAAGAATGTAACTGCTATAAGAATTGGTACTTCATTGTGAATTCAAGTTCAACCTGGGCTAGAGAGACCCTATCTCAGGAAAAAAATGGGGCGTTGGGGAGATGGCTGAATGGTTACAGTCGTGGGGCTATTGTTGCCATGAACCTGACTATGTTGTTTATGGTCTTTTGGAATTGGGTTACAGGAAGAATAAGGAGGGATTTAGAACTTTAGAGAAGCCTTGCAGTGCTGTGAGCAGAGCCTGATGGGCTGTTCTGGCGAGATTTTGAAGCTTGGCTTACGAAACTTCAGAGGGTGAAAAAAGGAATTTTTTGGAACTGGGCTACTGGTAGAAAGCCTGGCTACATTCTACCCATGTCTGGAGAATATAAACAAAGTTGAATTTTGAAATAACAGATTAGTGTATGTAGAAGTAAGCATAGAACTCAAAAGATGTGAAAAATATGTTAGACACAAAAAATGTGGGCAAGTTTGAAGTCCCCAGGCAGAGACTAGTTTTTGATCACTTAGCTGCAATAGTTAAAGATAGGCCAGCTATTCTACATCGAGACACGGAAAGATATCTCGTGGGTGATCAAGCCAATACGAGTGCAAGGATGACTGCTGAGGGAGCATCCTGCTCCTCAAGGTCAAGCTCCACATGTGTTGGTGAAGTCCACCTGGTGCTGGTTACAGAGGCATGAGAACGTAGGAAACGAGGCCATTGAGGCCATGTGAAGCAGGGTTGGAGTCCCTGCACAGAGGCCCTGTGAGGCCATTGTGTGGAGCTGGGAAGACAAAGCAGGAGCTGCAGTGGAGACTCCAGGATTTTGGAGATGCCATGGCTGAGGATGACTGGCAAAACGGATTTTCCTGGAAGGCAAGCAGCACAGTTGAGGGACAGAATTGGGCCTTTTGGAGCCAGAGGACTTTGTTGTGGGTCCCAGATGCTGGACATTGAGATGCAGGATATGATGTTTGTCCTGAAGGTTTTTGATCTTGCATCGGTTCAGTCTCTCTTTGTCATACCTTCTTTTTGCAATGGAATGTTTACTCTGTGCAATTATGTATTGGAAGTAGAAACTTGAGTTTTGCTTTTATAGGGCTCACAGTTAACAGTGTCTTGAGGGCTGGAGAGATGGCTCAGGAGTTAAGGCATTTGCCTTCAAAGCCTAATGACCCAGGTTTGATTTTACAGTACGCACATAAAGCCGGATGCACAAAGTGGTTCATGCATATGGAGTTTGTTTGCAGTGGCTAGATGCTCTGACATGCCCATTCCTTATCTCTTTTTTTCTCTGCTTGCAAATAAATAATATTTTTAAAAAGTTTGTCTTGAAATTTAGGTGTGCTCTTAGGTTTTTGTAGTTTTGAATGGTTTGAGACTGGTAAAGACTTTGAAAGTTATACTGTGTGAATTTCACATCATGAGGTGATCATGTGTCTATGGGGATGAACAGAATGTGGTGGTTTGAATGTAAAATGTCCCCCATGCTTTAAGTGTTTATAATTAAACTTCCAATTTAGTCCTCAGCTCGTGGAGCCTTGTTGCTGAGGGTGGCCTTTAGAGCTGATTAGTCCAGCCTGCTGGGTGTTCAGAGTTAGCTCATTCAGATGACTCCCTTTCTCCTTTGTGTAAAGGTGAAGCCACAGTTGCCTGCTCAGCCATGTTTAACTTTCCCCTAGCAACTGTAAGCTTGAAATAAACCCTTTCCTACCATGACTTGCTTCTGGTTGGGTGTTTAAGGCCGGGTTGACTGTGTGTCTGGGGCAACAAGAAGAAAACTGCTACAAACAGCGACTAAGTTAGGAGCACAGCTGTCTGGGGATGGATGTATGCAGGCCGCAGTCCCTGAAGTGTCCACTGAAGTCCCAGTGCATTCGCCAGGATGAAGGGTTACACAAAAGTCTCCTGGGAATTCATGGCTGGGCCAGCTAGACTACACACCCATTTCTCCTTAACTTGGCTCAGTTATTTCAGAGACCAGTTTACTTTCTCAGTAAAAGCTTTATTAACTCAGACAAAGCCACTCAGTGCCCTCTTATATGGGAGCTCCTCTTACAAGACCTCTGCTTGCTTTCTCTCTGCTATGAGATTCTTTTCTGTAAATGACATTTGCTTCCTCTGCAATAATCTGTTTCTCTGAATTTGATATCTTACTGTAATAAAACTTCCCCTTTTGACACCAATATTTTGATTCCTGCTGTCAGGTCAGAAAGGTCATAGGAGATGACAGAACACTTCTAGTGTATCCTACATCTTGATCAGGGAGAGCATAGAGATTCAGAGATTGGATGACAAGCCAGTGTACAATCAAGAGGAGAGTCGCACCAGAGGAATGCTTTCAAATGAAACCACATGGTAAACACAGTGTTGTAGTCAGCCACACACCACTGGGATGAATCTTCAAACTGGCACAGTTTATGGGAGGAAAGGATTCATTGAAGCTACAAATCCAGGGGAAGCTCCATAACAGTGAGTCTGGCCCCTTGGTCCAAGCAGAGAGAGAAAAGCCCTCACCAGCACCACACACACACACACACACACACACACACACACACAATAGCAAACAGGCAGGGAGGCAGGGGAAGAGAGAAATTTCTCTTTTATATAGCCTTAGGGCAGGGTCTTGCAACACTATCCCAGACTTGTTGACTTCCTGAGTCTCTAGAATTTCCTTCCTGCACTGCCCTCCCAGGAGAGGATATTTGTTTCTGGCTCCCTTGAGCTTCCTATATCCTGTCCCTTACTGAGAGGCTGCCTTCCTGTGACTATCCTCAGAGAGCCACCCAAGATTACTGAAAAGATCAAGTTGACAACAAAACCTAACCATAGCACACGGCCTTGACTTATCCTAGCACAGGACACTGAGAGTCATAGAGCTCCTCATAGGGTCCCTAAGAGTCACTCCTGCATAGCCACTTCTAATGTTCAAAAATGGAAGACATAGTTAATTTTTGGCTGCCTACCTGGTCTTAAACACCCAGCAAGTGAGTATAACTAAAAGTATTACAATGTAAGCAAAGATTCAGGTTTACAGGTTTCCCTGTCTGACACTAGGTATAGATATCCACTTCTCTTGGTCATATGCTCTTACATGGACTTACCCCTCCAACATGACAAGTTACTCTTTTACTATCTTCACGATAATCTTAATGGTTTCCTTGACTTTTCTTTTATGAGTGTGACCCCAAAGTCTGGTCCTCTGAGGGAGAAATTGGTCTAGCTAAAACAGCCAAACCTATATAGCTTCATCTTAAAAACCTCTACTACCATCGAGAGGCTTCTATAAGGCAGAACCATAAAAAAACTTAACATTCCCTTTCAAGCAAACAGATAAATCTCCCAATAGAAATTGATTCTTCATGAAGCTTCTGCTTAAACTCCTGTCTCATTCCAACAGGACAAAACAATTTCCTTGTATCTTGAACTGTTATGTTTCTTGTTTCTAAATGTTTTCTTGGGGCTAAGAAAAAAAAAGACCCAGAAGAAAGACCTACATACAGATGGCCATGAGACATTGGACAAGTTTCTCTCTCCGGCCTCTTAGATAGGCCTCCTCTGGGGAAGACTCTGCTACACCCTGTGACCCCCATTCAGCTTGAAGAAGTTAGAGTGGTCATCATTCCATTTCCTCTAATAGCAGTTAGAGTTTCTTCTCAGTAAGGGGGAATGGAGGAGAAATAGGCATAAGACAGCCTTTTACAGTCAGTTAGGGGCAGAAGCCCAAGGAGAGAACAAGGAGATGCCATTCTGCACACCATGACAAAACTAGAACTTGCATCTGATCCTGTTTCATGCAAGATGGTTGCCAGCAACACTATCCAGCAGGAACTTTCCTTTCTTCCTCAGCTCAGCCTCTTTTAGTCAGCCTGTGTCCATGAACCAATCAGGTCTCTTCTTACACACCTGAGCCTGATAACAATTCCCACTCTAATTGGATGTCTGATCCATATAAGGAGGTTAACCGTGTGGGCAAGTTTTCCTTCCTATGATCTGGCCTGAACACATGTGTAAGTCTGTCTCTACCCTTCCCAGCCTGGATGGGAAGTTGGTGGGGGGACGACTTCTTTCTGCCTGGTATTTCCTGCTTGCCTTCTACATATGTCTTGCTTTGGGGTGCTTTCTCCCTTTGTTACATGTATGATTTCTTTGATCTCTGAGTTCTTCACTATTTCTTAATCTTCTCTGGTCTTTTATGTGAAGGGAGATGGTTCTTTTGCTTTGCCTTCCACATGTGGGTGGATGTGCCTCCTCCAGAGTCTTTACTTCTGGAGATTTCTCTGTGATGGAGATGCTCTCCATCTCCCCTTGTAGCTGGGCAGGGCGTCATTCAGCTAGCCTCCTCCCTGGATCTTAATCCCCCCTGTAATAAACCTTATAATTCATAATTTTGCCATAAATAAATTTAATAATTCATAATTTACAAAAAACTTCTTATAAACTCATACTTTGTTGTCTACGAGCTTCATTCTTCAAGTTCGTGAGATAAAGAGCCTAAATCTCCTGACTCAGTAGAGCTTTAGATGTGAAAGTCTCCTGTGTACTCAGAGAGCCTTGCTGCCTCTGCTCTTGGTCACACTAACCTCTCCCAAGGCCAAGCTCATAAATACCATCCATAGGAATCCAGTGCATATTTAAAAGGGCTCAATCTTCTCCTTTTTACTCAGATTTTATTTGTTTGTTTTAAAGTCTAGAATGTTTCTACTAGCACCTCCAACCCATTGATTCTTTCTTTTAAAAGAAAAGCAATTTTGGTTTGAAATGTAGCTAAGTGATTGAAGGTACATCTAGCATGTATAAGACCATGGGTTTTATCACCATGGTCAAAAAGAAGAGAGGAGAAATGGGATGAGAATTAGGGCTTAAAGAACCCAGCGAAGCCAACTACACAGGCTGGGAGACCTTACACATGTTAGGCAAGCGTAGTACCATTGAGCTACACCCCCCAAAATTTTATTTAATTTGTAACTGAAACTTGGTAAGTTGTCAGATTGGTCTTGAACTCACTCTGTAGTCCAAGCTGGACTTTGAACTTTCCAGCCTCCTGCCTGAGTAGCTTTACAAGACTCCTGAGTAGCTTGTATTGTAGGCCTGCACTGGCAGGCCCAGTTTCATACTAATTTTTATAATAAAAATTTATTCAGGACTCCCCTTGCTGGTCACAGACTACTACCAGAGCCTGTCTTTTCTGATCCATCAACCGGTAGCTTAAGTACAATGCAGATCAGGCCTTTGTGACACTGACTGCAAACAATGCCTACTCCAAAGGTGACCTTGTCCTGGGCTCCTCCTTGAAACAGCATGGGACCACAGAAGGCTGGTCATGGGACCATGAACACTGGTCATGCTCACCACCCTACAAGGCTCAGAGTCTATGGGAAACATTTCAGAGCCTTTGATGAAATCATAATTATATCTGTCTAGAATAGTATTAATTTTTCTCTTCTAATGAAGAGGTCAAAGTTGGGTATCACTCTGATGAAACTGCATATTACTTATAGTATCCAGATGGTGTTCATGGATGAAGATGCCCTGGTTCTCAAAGGTACTGGTGATTTTTTTTTTTGGTTTTTCGAGGTAGGGTCTTGCTCTAGCCCAGGCTGACCTGGAATTCACTCTGTAGTCTCAGGCTGGCCTCGAACTCACGGTGATCCTCCTACCTCTGCCTCCCGAGTGCTGGGATTAAAGGCATGCGCCACCACGCCCGGCCTGGTGATGTTTTTGAAAAGAAAGAACTGTTTTTACATTTTTGTTTTTTGAGGTAGGGTCTCACTCTAGGCCAGGCTGGCCTCAAACTCACAGTGATCCTTCTACCTCTGCCTCCCGAGGGCTGGGATTAGAGGTGTGACTGTTTCAATTCTATAGTCTTTGTCTATCAGCCTTCAACTGAAACATAAACCAGCTGTTGCAAGGGAGTTTGTACAGAAGCCATGTATATGATTCACATATTCTAAATAATATTTATTGTCTGGTTTTTTAGAGAATGTTTGCTGGCCTCTACCATAAGCTTCTCTCTGCTCCAACCAAGTCCACCCCCACTGTTTCTACCTTACCCTGCGCCATCACCCCATCACCTTTCTTTACCCTACAACCACACATACTCATGTACTCAAGGTATCGATTTCTCCAATCTTTAAGAAAACAGGGGTGATGGCCGAGGAAGCTGCAACAGAGCTTGGGGGAAAGGAGGTTAAAAAAAAATTTAAAACCTTACTCTTCCTTGACTTTCCCTGTGACTTCCAGCAGGTTGTGCTCTCCTTCACAGCAAATTTACCTGGTGTGCTGGTGCACACTTGTAACCCCAGCACTTGGAGGTTGAGACAAGAGGAGCACGGGTTTGAAGCTGACCTGGACTACATAGAGGGTTCCAAGCCAGCCTGTCTAAAAAAAACAACAGCAGTAAAATCCTCCACCATCTTCAAGTTTCTCTTTAGCTGTTCCTGTATCTCTACAAATTCTCTGCTCAGGTCAAGTTAACAATGACCTATGACCCTAAATCCAACACCCATTCTGGGTCTTGTTAGAATGGAAATGACCACCACTCTGAATGAGAGACCACTCTGAAAGGAAAGACTTCAATAGGAGGAAAGGGATCCCAGAGCTCCAGGCTATCTCCCAAATGGGAAAGAGCGCAGGGAAGATCAGATGAGGCTTTTAAGTGTAGAGACTGTGCATACTCTTGTCTTAGCTCACCTAATCGCTCGGCTGGGGGAGTGGTGATTCAGGGCCTCGTTTCCATTTCCCCGCTCGGAGGGAGTCTGATGCAGGTCCCCGAACTATTCGTGCTTCACGGTGGCTTTGGAACTATGGCTCTGTTGCTTTCTTCAAGGGAAATCTATAACCATTTTAAGTCTAGGGATGTGAGGTATGGTTTAGTACCATGTGCAGAGATTAAGAATGTTACACCCAGTAAATCTTAATAGTTACTAGCATCTCTTATAAAAGGAAATTGAGTTCATTTCTTTCTTGCATCTTTCTCATCACCTTCTCTTATCACTTACTCATTACATTCTATTATCCTTCTACAATTCTTTCTATATTTCTCTCAGTTATGATTGAGAGAAATCTCTCTTAGTAAATATCTTTACTTAGTACCTTCAAAAAATACCATTCTGGGGGCCGGGGCGGCGGACGAGATGGCGGAAGGCCGGAGCTGCCGTGAGCGACCGGATGTGGAGACCCAGAAGTCCGAGCTCGGGGCCTTGATGAGCACCACGCTCCAGCGAGGGGCGCAGTGGTATCTTATTGACAGCCGGTGGTTCAAGCAGTGGAAGAAGTATGTGGGCTTTGATAGCTGGGATATGTACAACGTG
>PVHP010053171.1:0-10870 GCA_004024765.1 Zapus hudsonius
TTCAATGGATCCCCCGTGAGTGAGTGTGCTTTCCTCTTGTCAGTGTTGTTGCTACTTAGATGAGTTCCCTTGGCTGCATTTCCCTGGTTAGATGTGAAAACAGAGGTGGGTGCCAGAACACAGCACTCAACCACATGGCCAACATCAGTCCTGCTCTTCTTTCCATGATCGATGTATCCACTGGACAAGACAACTTGCCTCTGACCTCATGTGCCCTGAGTAGCAATCTATAAGGCTGTCAGTTCCATTGGCCCAGCTCTTCTTTCCAGAGGAAGTAGAGAACTGATTAGCACGTGACTGCTCACACATTCAGGACTTGCTCCCCAACCTCAAATTAGCAGGAAAGAAACCCCAGAGTTCAGACCCTTTGCTGTACAACATAGGTAGTAATTAGATATCTGACATTCATCATATATTTAATACATTAGATAGTATATTTTGAATAGTTCTTTGTGCTCATAATGAAAAAGTGTTAATGAAAAATGAAAGGCATAGTTATACTCAAACTATTATGCTCATGATTAGAATTTTTCTGGATGAGAATAATAGCTCAGAAGGTAAGAGCACTTACTTCAAGTCTGAGGGCCTGAGAAGGATGGGATTGATTTCCCAGGACCCCACTGCTCACCCCACTGCTGTGTGTATCAGATACTGGAGAATCACTGGGGCTCGTGAAAACTGCAGCTCCAGAATTCTCCATGTTCATAGAGACTCAATTTCAAGGAAATACACAGAGGAACAAGAAAGGAAGGACACTGGATGGTCTCCTCTGCTCTCCCGGTGCACATAGGTGCACACCTATGCACATACACAGGCATACACTCCCCCCACACACATACCACCACCACCCCCCCCACACACACATGCACATGAATGTGCACACACACACACACACACACACACACACGTTTTTTTTCTGCAAAATGCAAGGTGAACCAAGTTGAGACACACATACAAATATATTCAGGAAGGTTATGGGTTCTGATGGGCTTCTAATAAAGTATAGGTGAGCATGCTTAAATAGGAAAAATGAAAATTTCCATGCACTCAAATTCTACCAATATTGAATGCCATTTATATTTAGATAAATAATATAAAGCATATTGGGCTGGGGAGATTGCTCAATGGAATAAATGCTTGCAGAGAAAGTGTGCCTTAATTCAGATCTCTAGAACCCCAAATGCAGTACAATCTGACTGCAATCCTAGCACGCCTGGAGCAAGCCTGGGAAACAGGAGAATCCCAGAAAGCTTGCAGGTAAGGTTGCCTGGTCAATGCAGAGGTAAAGAACAAAAGGCCCTGCCTACCTCAAAAAACGATGGAAGGCCAGGTGTCCTCTGACTTCAACGTGTGTTATGGCACACACATGCCTGTGCTCACAGAGGAATACCATGAACACACACATAATATTATATATATATATATATATATATATATATATATATATATATATATATATATATATATATATATATGTGTGTGTGTATAGATATAGATATATAGATAATACAGATGAAATACCCTTGTCATAACTCCATACATATTTTCACACATCTCACATTTCCTTATCAGTGACTAAAATAGATACCATTATAAGCACACTACATTGCTTCATCAATCAGGTGGCCTGCATGACCTGAAATAAAAATGTCTACATTCTACCTCCTCATTTTTTTACACCACCTGTTTTGAAGATGTAGAATTAATTAAAGGTCACTAGGTGACTCACGTCTAAGCACTGCATGGTTAATCCTGAACGTCTACCTCCCAAGAGAATCAACCAATTATGCCCCAGGCTCAGGCTCTGAGATCGTTAAAACACACTGGAGTCTTGAATCCATTGAAGTGTTTTAAAATCCAGTTAGGATAACCCTGACTGCAAGTGCTGCCTTGCTTTTTCCCAGATGTGTAAGGCCTCCCGGGAGCTGACACAAAGCTGTTTCACACTTTGGAAAGGGAGTACCAGTTGCCAGACTTAAAATTGCTGCTGGGATTAGAAGAAATTCCCAAACCACAGCACAGCAGAAACAAACAGCTAATCTCGTGTTAAAACAGCAAGACAAACTTGAAGAGACAAAAACTTTTACTCCACGGACTCTTTCCCAGAAACTGTTGGGTAACATGGATAAGACTTAAAATTGAAGGTATTTATCTATAACAGCAGCTGAGGGAGGGGAAGGTAAATTGTAGAAGGGAGGACAATAAAAATGACATAGTTGATAATTTTAGAAAGTTTTGTAAACAGATTTAATTAATGAGTCGCTCTTTATTATTACATGGATGACATATTTCTTGGGTGGTTAAGTTATTTTTGCAGAGTTCTTGTTCGAAATAGACTGTATAGTGGACGGTATGTCCAAATGTGTTTTCTTCATCATTTTCTCTCTGAAGATCTCAAGGATATTATGCATTTGATACATACCTGAGTACTAAGAAATTAAGTCATCATCTTAAATAGAGAAAGGCTATATTCATATGCTATATAAATATACCACATCAGAGACTAGCCACATGGCTATTTAAAAAAATACAAATTCATATATTTCTGTATAGAGACTAATCAGTCACTGGATGTTGTTATAGATGAGCCTGAAGAAGAAGTCCTCTTCTTCCCTTTAAGTCAGCACTCAGCTGTGCCTCCCAAACAAATGCTAACCCATGGATTTTCACAGAGCTCTAGGGAAGTAGAAGACATGATCTCCCCAAGTAACTATCTCAGTGTGTGCCATTACTACCCTGCATTAAACATGTAGCAATAAATTTATTAATCACTTGCTAATATATCAAATGGCAAAATTTCTTTCTTGCTTGCTCTTTGAGTCTGATTTTTGTAGCCTATTTCCATTTTTTCCTTTTTGTTTTATGTGTAAAATACTGTTATTTATTCATTTGCAAGCAGCAAAAGAATGAGAACAGGCATGCCAAGGTCTCCTGTCATCACTAACAAACTCCAGGTGCATTCACCACTTGATACATCTGGCTTTCTGTAGGCAATGGAGAATCAAACCCAGGCAATCTGGACTTGCAAACAAGCACTTTTAATTGCTGAGCCATATCTTTACTCCTATTTTTTTATTATCTTTTTTACATGTTTATTGATAAGCAAACGTAATTTACAGAAGCATTTTTAAGTATGAAAGAAGAACTGTGATTTTAATAATAATTTTATAAGTATATGCACAATGCAGAAGACTGGAGTTAACACCAAATATGTCAAACACACAAATGGAAGTCTGCTGGCTAAGAATTTACTCAGAACTTTCAAAAGAAAAGTGCAAAGCTCCCTCTACAGATAGTTTGAGGGTTGTTATCACAATGCTGGAAATCAAGCAGTGTAGAAAAATTAAAGTCCAGTTAAGGTCCATTAATTATAATGCAAGGCTTCAGCCAAACAACAGCTTGGCCTTAAATCAATACTCAATTAAATACTTCCTACAGTTCTAGTCATTAATTGCTCTGCAGCTAAGAAAATAACATTCTAACAGCTTGTAGAAAGGTAATCAAAATCGGTGTATGAAGCTTACCTTTCCTTCTGTTGTGATCATCTTTCCTCAATAAGGAATATTAATTTCCTCAGTGACTTATAGCCTAAGAATTTTCCTTGCACTCACAAACTGTTAAAAACTGAGTGTGGTAATGAGCAACATATACATGGTAGTGGAGTAATATTTACTATATGTTGAATTAGAGGACAAACAAGGCAAAAATCGTATCATACATCCTCTTGAAAGACTCATTATGGAAAAGTGTCATCATTTCTCTGCTGGGTCTGTAGTTGGACACTCTGAACTCTTTCTGCCTGTATGTTATTGGGTGGGAAGTGTTTAGAGGATCATATCTTCTAGCTGCTTCTAGCAAGGGAACATTTAATGGTAAGAAGGGAAATGCTATCTGCAATGAGAAATCACTTTCCAGCTCAGTTCTTCAGCACAAAGTGACTCTTTCTGCCAAAATAATCTACAAGGACCCTCCTACGGAGCCACATACAGCAAGTGGATTACTCAGCAAGAGATCTGGGCTTAAGGATGCCTATATAAGACAGAGACTCAGAACCTACAAAACCCTCCGAAAGCATCCCTGAGGCTGAAAGATGAGGAGGAAGCCATATCATTAACAGAAAGGATGGGACTATAAACACCATGCAGGAAGTGAATACTGAATGTTACAAATATGAGGGTTAGGGATTTAGGAAGTCCTGCCCCATCCTTACACAACCAGAGGCAAGATTCTGTGGGAATGAGAGGGGGAATTGCAGGGCAGAGACCAAGACAAGCACCCTGGAAGAGCACCCACTTGCTTTTCTGCTTATTTTAGTATGGATGGTCTAGAAATATGATACATGCAGTGCTGATAATAGTTTTATTTGTATCCATTTTGAAGTGGTCTATTATAATTCAGATTTGCAAATATGTAAAGTTCCGAATTTCTTCTGGATGCATTCAACTGTTTCTCTGCGCCTGCTTTTATTTTGATTAATTTATTAATGTTTATTTTTGTTCAGGATTGAGCCCAGGCCTTGCACATGCTAAATATAAGCTCTACTGTGATAGAAGTTTGCTCTCTGGAGCAGCAAAGGTAGGGTCCATGGTGAATTACAAGTCAATTACATAATTGTTACAAGCCAGTCACATAGCACAAGGAACAAAAAGAAAAAAAAAAAGGTTCAGTAAGTTACCTTCAGAATGAACACAAAGAGTTGGGAGAGGGAATAAACAAAGGAACCACAATGATACATGATTGTCCCCTTAAATGGGCAAACAATGTGTGGTCAGTTCCTCAAGGGGAGCCTGGAGAGAAGGTGAGAAGGGTTCTCACTGAATGATCTCAAAAATTAACTGTTCTTGCTGAAGATTACGTCAGTCTCTCTCCAGCTCCTGCCATAAGTCTCATTGAAATGGATTAGGAGCAAGATGGCTTTTTCTGTTGTTGCTGTTGTTCTATGGTGGTGTCGCTTAGAGACGGATCTGCAAAACCATGATGCCACCTTGTCCCGGCAGCTCTGATTCCACCTCTTCCAAGATGGTGAGGAAAAACAGCTTGCTGGTTGATTCTCCTTAAACTTTTCCCAGGCTTAGTGCTGAGTGTGGTGGATGGGCATTCCTTGAGTCAGCCCTCCTCCTTGGCCAACCACCCATAAAGAGCTTTCATGTACATTTAGGTTCAGCAATGAGGCTTATTCTAACTGGACACCTATAGAGAGAGAAAGAGAGAGGAGACAGAGAGATAGATAGATAGATAGATAGATAGATAGATAGATAGATAGATAGATAGATAGATAGATAGATTATATATATATATATATATATACATGTAGATGGACCTGCAGGTGAGGTTCTTCTGATCTTTCGCTCTTGGTTTGTGAGAGCTTTCCCACTGTTTTCCTTCCTTCTTCCACTTTCCTTGAGGATGGCCTTTGAAACTTACTCTGCTCAGTCCCCATATTTTTCATTTCTTTACTAAACATGGACTAGAACGGAAGCTTAACAGTCATGGACCTGGGTGGTTTTAAGCCCAGAGCCCAGCCTTTCTCCTGCATAACTATGAAGAGCCAACCAAGAAGTGCCACTAAACGAGAGAGAGAGAGAGAGAGAGAGAGAGAGAGAGAGAGAGAGAGAGAGAGAGAGAGAGAGGAAATGGGCCTCCAGCCACTACAAGTGAACTCCAGATGCATGCACCACCTTGTACATCTGTTTGCCCACTTTTATTCCTTGAGCATTCCTCACTTGAGTCTGCAGTAAACATGTGTTTCTTCTCCTATGTTCTGTGTGTCTTTTCTGAACTCTTTTGATGGAAATCACAAAGACTGAGGAATCCAAGGAGAGGCCAGAGTAAGACCATACTTGCAATGGTCACATCAGTCCTTTTTGTACCCAAATCTGGTGGAGGTGGTCCCACTTTGTCTCTACATTGTGACAGCATCCATTCTGATGCCTGGAGCTCCAAGCCTACCTATGATGCTATGTTGAAGCCTTGGCATGAGAGGAACTGTTTTGAAAGAGAGAGACACAGTGTTCCTCCCTTTGGCTATAAATCCATCACTTTTTTATCACACACCCCCAAATTAGTGTGTTTAATAAGAATGCAAGAGTTAGGAGCTGAAGTTGACAGCTAAAGCAAACATACAAAACTTTTATACCCTATATCTGTAAAAGAACAGATTTATGGACAAAAAGTACTGCCAGGTCTAGAATGGGTGAGAACCTTATACCCCACAAAACTATTTTCTTTCAAAAGGGAGGATTTTTAAAAGCTCATTTTCCTGTACCGGGACATAAATTAAAAAAAAAATCTGTCTCTATCATAGAGAAAAGAGGCCACCATGGGCCCAGATTTCCTTTACCCTGGGAAAGCACTGGTTAGCCAGCCTCAAAGTTTAATTAACATGCACATATTTTCTTGTTTTTATTTCGTTTTTCCTATAAAGTTGTCACATGGGTATAGGAAAGAGGGGGGAATTGAAAATCTTTCTCCAGTTTGGCCAACCTATATATGAGCCTAGTTTTCTTTACTTGTTTATTTTTTCTCCTTGTTAATTTCTTTTAAAATACGTAGAAACTGAGACAATAGGTTTTATGGGCTTAGAGCCAGTGACAATAGTACGGTCTTGATGGCTACATGTTATTTGGCCCCAATTTCAACCACGGGCCTGCTGTGTTTTACCAACCTCCTTTTATAATGCCACCCACTTGATTAGAGCTGGGAGGCATTTATGGACATTCTTCTGCACTCTGGTCTTTCAGAACTCGGGGGTGTCATGAAAGCAGGATGGCAGGCTCTCATTCTGCCTAAAAATACAAGCCTTTTATATGAAACTCTCTGGACATCCCATTGAGGGGATATTAGGAACTTTGGCCTCCCAGAAGAGAAGAAAAAATATGTTTTTCTTAAAATGATCAGCTGTCTGAGAATAGGTTCCTCACAGATGCCTGAATACATGTGTCTTTCTCCTCTTAATGCTATAAGCATTTCTGTCTATTCTCTGTATAGTAGGATCATTTCAGATAAAAGAAAAGCTTGAGAATATGACAGCCAAGAGAGAAAGACACCAGGTGAACACATTATGTAAGAAGACATGTTTCCCTGCTCTGTAGATGCTAGTGTACTCCAATGTCTGGGAAAGTTCTCCATGTTCATAAATAATAGATAGTGATATGGGCAAGCTCTTTTAGATTTTCATTCCTGACTCATGCTTAAGTTACAAGCATGTTCAATCTTCCAAGCTTTTGTTCCACAGGTTGGAAATTTAGAAAACTGATGAAACAGGCTGGAGGGATGATTCCACAGTTAAGGTACTTGCTTGCAAAGCCTTTCACCCTAGGTTTGATTTTGTAGTACCCACATAAAGCAAGATGCACATAGCACTTCATGCCTCCAGAGTTTGTTTGCAGCTGCAAGACTTTCTCTCTCACACATGTTCTCTCTCTTTCTCTGTCTCTCCTTGCAAGTAAGTAAATAAATGTATTTAAAATCAGATGGAAATTTTAGAAGACTGTTTTCCATTTTTGTTGACTTTCAATGCTTGGTTCTCTCTGCATCACAGCCATAAGAATCCTGGTGTGGTAGAGCTCTGTTAGAAGGAGGAGGCTGGCACTGAAACAAGCCTCTTGCTAAGTGTGTACATGTATTGAACATTTTACACTTCCAACTTTTAACAATGTGGGATACTGAGGTTTAAGTACGTCTCCAGGGAAGAGGTCCATGTTCCCTGTCACATTAGCAAAACACCTGGATTGGCATCTGTAAACTTGCCTTATTCAGAGAACCAGCAATGTGAGAAGCCAGTGGATTTGCATCCTGAAGATCCCTCCTGCCTCTTATTTATTGTCTGCAGACTGTGTAGGGAAGGAAAATGAAGACAGTCAATCATTTCAAAGTTCACTCTTGTCTCTCTGGTCAGGTGGTCAGTCTTGTCTCTGAGATTTATGGTGTGGGTGCTTTTCTCCTTATTATCTTCTCTGTTTATCTGTTGCCAGGGAAGACTGTTTGATCTCATTATAGACTCTGTATAGCAGAGGAGGGTTCACATACACCAAGGCCACTGAGTCCTGCTTTCCTCCTGAGCCTCTATTTGGATGACATCTAGACTCAAGGTTAACTGAAATCATTAGCAGTGTATACATGCTGAGTTCTGAGCTGCTAACAGTGTACATGTGTAGATTCCTTCCTACAGAATGAAGTCAACCGTGCTCTTAGAAACAAGAAGTGTATCTACTCCTGTGCCCCAATCATCCCAGGTCTGCACAGAGAGTGATGAGACCAGGAGTTGGAGCTAGGCAGCTCACATGGAGAGTCTATGCTGTGCCCATGGAGTTATAACAGAAGGTAACCCATGGTCAAGGACCAGGAGAATATTCACACATAAGACACTGGAACATAGAAATCCCTTTTCTACATATTATCTCCATATGTATAGGTACATTTATTAGTGACTAATATAATGTGAAGTAAAATATTCAGCTCTAATTCCGATTGGGGTTTCAATCATTTATAATAAGTCTTTTAGTCATCCTAGGAAAATCCTAAAGAGCATCCTGGTATCCCTCCCTATTCTGTCTGGATAAGGGGAACTTTCCCAGATCTTGGAGTGCATGAGACTGTAAATAAATAGGAAGCATGTCTGCTCACATAGCATGTGCACCCGGCATCACGTAACTAGGGAGGCAAGTCTGCTTACAGAGGATGTGCACCTGGCATCTTTCTCTCTTGGGCTGTCACGTGCTTCACTGGGAAGAATGTTTGTAAAAGCCCAGCTTTCCCCCTATACTTGATTTGTGTTTTCCTTTTTCACGTGTGTTATCTCTCTGTGTGATTATATGAACAACTTGTAAGTATGCTTGATGGATCACATCCCAAAACCTTGTAACTCAATAAAGAGATAAGCTATCACAGTTCCAACATAATCAGGAAATACCATACCCGCTAATGGGTTCATTGTGACAGCTCATAAAAAATTTAAGTGTTTAACTTGATACTCCTTGAAATATATTAAGGCATATTTTCTAGTCTAAAAGTGTAATCATATTTTTCCTATATGTGTCAAAAATGAAGTTTTAGCAGAAAGGAGGATGTATTTATGTTATTTGATGTTTAAAAATTATTTTTTTTGAGAGAGAGAGAAAGAGGCAGACAGAAAGAGAGTGTGGACACACCAGGGCCTCCTGCCACTGCAAATGAACTCCAGACACAAGTGCCACTTTGTGCATTTGGCTTCATGTGGGGGTACTAGGGAATTGTACCCAGCTATCAGCCTTTCAGGCTTTGCAAACAAGTTCCTTTAACTGCTGAGTCATCTCTCCAGCTGGCATTTGTTTTATTTCTATCTTAGAATGTAATTATTTATACTTCATAGATTAAATTCTAGAAACTAGGCATAGTGTTGCATACCGTTTTACTTCGGAAGCTGGGGTAGGATGACTGCCATAAATTCCTGGCTAGCCTGGGCTAAAAGTGAGAGCATGTTTAAAAAACATAAATCAATACAAAAAGGGCAGGAGAGATGGCTAAGGCACTTGCTTATAAAGCCTTATGGCCCTAGTTTAGGTTCCCAGTACCCATATCAATCTGGATGCACATAGTGGTGCATGCATCTGGAGTTCCTTTGCAGTGGCAGGGGACCCTGGAACCCCCATACTCTCAGCCTTTCTCTCTCTCTCTCTCTCTCTCTCTCTCTCTCTCTCTCTCTCTCTCTCTCTCTCTCTCCTCTCTCTCTCTTTCTCTCTCTCTGTCTTGCAAATAAATAAAATATTTTTAAATAAACACAAAATCCAAAGCCCAGCATACCTAGGATGTGTTAGAATATTATATTTTAATTTATTGAACAATAAATAAAAGATTTACTGTTTCTCTGATTTTATATTATTTTAATTGGAGATGCATTTTGTTGTGAGATTGTTATACATTTTATATGTATGTTAAATCATTGAGAGTTTATTCTTCCTTTGAAAATGAAAAATAAATAGTACACAATGAAATTACACTTGAGCAAGTATGCAAAGAAAAATCAGAGTCCAGCTGATGTGATGTTTATGGTTCAGGTCTTCCAGCATGATGTCCTTAGTCACTATTTTTGTAAGACAAAAACTTTAACTCTTTACCTGAAATCTAACCCAGGAATAAAGTTACAAAGGGTCAAGAGGGCTGGAGTAGAAAGAAGAGAAAGAAGAAGTTTCACAGTGAGTGGAGTCTGCAGTGAGCCTCCCGATGCTGGGCAGGAGGGTCCAGGAGGAAATCGTATTACCTCCAGCATCAGCCCTGCCCAGCCCAAGCTGCTCATGGCAGCTGTGCTATTTGGAACCATTGCCAAGGCTGCTTCACAGAAGCCCAGGGCCTCTGTTCCTGTTCACATTATGGGAACCCTGGGGCCCGAGTTACCTGCAGATGTTACAAACAGTTGGGGAAGCTGTGACAGATAGGGGCGGGCACTGTCCTGCCAGGGCTGCAGGTGTCCCCCACAGAGCCTGAGCTGCTCCATCCAGCCAATGTGCTGCCAGAGGACGCTTCAGGGGGGGCACACAACCGATGCTGAAAGCTCTCTCTCTCTCTCTCTCTCTCTCTCTCTCTCTCTCTCTCTCTCTCTCTCTCTCTCTCTCACACACACACACACACACACACACACATGAGATTCCCTGTGGAGTTTGGCTTTTCCTCCCTCCATTACCTTCCAATTACCTCACTTACCAGGGTCTCCCATTGAGAAGCAATGGAGTTTCTAAGCATAAATAGTTTTCATAAGTCCAGTCTTGTATACCCCAAACAGGATGAGGATCTTTTCCCAAGCTCCCAAGTCCTAAATGATATTCTCTCTCTCTCTCTCTCTCTCTCTCTCTCTCTCTCTCTCTCTCTCTCTCTCTCTCTCTCTCTCTCTCTCTCT
>PVHP010053172.1:0-10856 GCA_004024765.1 Zapus hudsonius
GGGCTGGAGAGATGGCTCAGCGGTTAAGGCACTTGCCTCCAGTGCCTAAGGCCCCCGGTTCAATTCCCCAGTACCCACATAAACCAGACCCACAAGGTGGTGGCCCTGGTGCTCTCACTCTCTCTATCTCTATCTATCTCTATCTCTCTCTCTCTCTCTACTTGAAAAAAATGAATAAATAAAATATTTTTTTAAAAAAGGTAAAAGGTTTGGGGAATATAGAAATGGGAGTTAAATACCAGAGGGAAGCCACATATATTCCAGGAAATTTTACTCATAGTGCCTAAGTTGTCAACTTAAAAAGAAAAATATAACTCTAGTGTTTACCAATGTGTAACAACCCTCCAACATCGACACTTCTTACTTTTTAGAGATAATTTAGAGGCAGCTAAGCAGAATGATAAAAGGGTAAATCAATATAATCATGCTGTGTCCCCTTCAAGAATTCTGTTTTATCCAATATGAGGCAGTTTCATGTGGCTTGGGTTTGACTGAAATCAAATTATCAAGATTTTATTTAATCAGTTTTTTTGAGGTAGGGGCTCACTCTAATCCAGGCAGACCTGGAACTCACTCTGTAATTCCAGACTGGCCTCAAACTCACAGGGATCCTACTATCTCTGCCTCCGAGTGCTGGATTAAAGGTGTGGGCCACCATACCTGGCTTAATCAGTATTTTCTAGGGAAAATAGGTAATTCATTTAAATTGCACATATTCCTCATGAAATCATTACATTCAGAGCATCCACAGTACCTTCTCAATGTAACTAAGTATCTAAACTTGTGATGACTGTACACAACTGGACAGAAGCAATACTTCAGTTATCTTAGCTATCAGCATTAATGAGGAACAGGGAAGAAGTCTCTAGGAGGTAAGCCAGATCTAATTCATCAGGCTGACTGTGGATGGCCATAGGATCTTTGGCCAGGCTCATGAAAAGCAAAGTCAGTAGCTCCCTCATGCAGCGCATTATGGAGAATACCAAAACACTGTGGTAAAAAACAGTGATTTCATGGCTCCACAATCCTGTCATCATCCTCACCCAAGAGAGGTGACTAAAATGGGGAGAAAGGCACCAAGCAGGATGAAGAGGTAGAGAGATGGAGCGGTGAAGCAACCTCATAATAATTAGCTTAAAAATGGCAAAGCTTGTGTGTGTTTGGCGCATGGCTGGATCCTAGCACACAATGGCATTCTTACCCTCTAGTGGATGAATAAGGGATTGTGTGGAAAATACTATCAGGAAACATCATGATGGGGCCAACCTTAATACTGCTTCACCAAACCACCCAGCACTGGAACGAGGAACCATCATTGAAGCTTGAAAATGAACTCTTTCCCTGGAGAGATGGCTCAGCCATTAAGGCACTTGCCCACAAAGCCTAACAACCCCAGTTCAATTCCCCAGTACCCACGTAAGGCCAGATGCATAAAGTGGCACATACATCTGGAGTTTGATTGGAGTGGCTGGAGGCCCTGGCTCATCCATTCTCTCTGTGTCTCTTTTTTTTTTCTCTCTCTCTCCTTGCAAATAAATAAATAAAAATGAACTCTTGCCAGGCATGGTGGTACACACTTTTAAGCCAAGGCAGGAGGATGGCTGTTTGATGCCACCCTGAGACGACATAGTGAATTCCAGGTCAGCCTGGGCTAGAGCGAGACCCTACCTCAAAAAACCAAAACAACAACAACAACAACAAAACTCTTAGCTGGCCATTGTGGTGCATGCCTCTATTCCCAGCTGTGTATGGGACTTCAGGAGGATCTGTTGAGCCTAGGAGTCTTGGACCAGTCTGGACCACAGAGAGACTGAGAAGAGGTGAATCCTAAAGGCAAACTATTTCTTGACAGAAAAGGGTAGGCAAGTTAAAAACAAATGCACCTGAAACTCCTAAGAAGTAGGGTTAACCTAAACTTAAAATAGCTCTCAAAAGATTAATGAATAGCTGCCAAATGAATTAAATCCAGACAAAATAGTAAAGTGTGCTTTGAAAAGCTTCTCTCACTTAAATTCCAATCCTACAAAATAATTACTGTCAGAGATAGCAGAAGGGATAAGATCATTTTGATAAGGAAGGTTGGGAATGTCTGCCCTGAAATTATTCTTTTGACTGAACAAGGGGGGAGGTTCTTTAGTTACAGATTTTTTTGTTTTGTTTTTTTTCAAGGTAGGGTCCAGGCTGACGTGGAACACAAGCTGCAGCCCAGGCTGACCTCAGACTCATAGCAACTCTCCTACCTCTGCCTCCAGAGTCCTTGGATTAAAGGCAAGCACGACCATACCTGGCTACAGTCTAATTTTATTTTTAATTTTTTTTTGCATATGACACAATTCACCCTCTCCAAATGTGTGAGGTGAAGTTGTTTGTAAGAGGTGCACTCCTGTAATCCAGCACTTAGGCAAAGGCAGGAGTGCAAGTTCAAAGCCAGCACGGGTTACACAGGGAGACCTATCTTATATAACCAAAGGTTAGTGATGTAGCTCAGCAACAAAGCATTGACCCAGCATGTCCAAGGTTTTGGGTTCCATCTCTAGGACCACATACAAAAGGTCAGGAGAAGACAATCTGGTATCGTGTAAAATTATGATCACTTTTAGAACATTTCCATCATCCCAATGATGACCTTAGTGGTCATGGAATGGCTATCTCTCCAGACCTACATACACATGGATTTAGACAATGCAAGCCCTTTATGTTTCAAGTCCTCACCAGATACTGCTACTGTTAAAAGCTGGATCAAACACAAGCCTCAAAAATTCAAGGGTCTGGGAGATGGTTAAGTGTCAATTCCACGGAAAGCCTAGCTTTAAAATCTAATCGGCAAGCCTCTCTGTTGAATGGTACTGACTCATCCCCACAGCCTACAGAAGCCTCAAGAGCATCACAAACGTGGAAAGTTCAAACCTGCATCAGATCTCAATTCTGCAACTGAGGAGCTACTTGACCTTGGGCAGGTTATTTAACCTCTCAAGGTGTCTGTTGTTATTGCTACTTTACTTCCTTGTGTTGGGCAAAATGAATGAGTTAATACAAGGGAAGGGCTTAGAACCTCTCTATACATCTGTTAGTACGAAAGGGTCATCATAATCAGTTCTGCTCATTGGTCCTTGCCTTAGAACTACTAGGGAAAAGCTACCTCTTACATGGAGACAGTATGATTAGTTGTGACTCAATTATAAATGGACAAATAACACATGCCAATATTATGGCTGAGACAGGACAACAGGAAGTACTGTGGATCCAGGGAAAATATCCTACACAAGTGAGCACAGGGCCCTCACCGTTTCAAAGTTCACCCGTGTCTTCACCCAGAAAATAGCTATATGTTGGTGTTGCAGTCAGCTGCGCAGAAAGGACCCAAGCAAAAGCGGCTTGTGGAGGAATGGGTTTATCAGGCTTAAGGACTCGAGGGGAGGCTCCATCTTGGCAGGGAAAATGATGGCATGAGCAGAAGGTGGACATCACCTCCACCACAGCACTTCAAACAGCGGCAGGAAGGTGTGCCAAACACTGGCAAGGGGAAGCTGGCTTATAACCCCATAAACCCGTCCCCAACAACACAGCTCCAGCAAGGTTGTAAAACCCAAACTGCCATCAGCTGAGGATTGATCAATCCTCATTTGTTTGTGGGGGACACCCAGATCAAACCATGACAGTTGGGCTTAATGCAGATAGTAACTAAAAGCTACAGAGGTGTTTAGAACCTAATGTCTTGCTTTACAGAACATTTGCTCTAAACCCCAAACAATCAAATTTTAATCCTTTGTATTAAAAAAAAAGCATTGATTTCGGCTACATTGGCTTTAAAGCAAGATAATATATATATATATATATATATATATATATGCATGCTAATTATGGGAGTCTAGGCATAGGTGGACTTCTTTGTTTTGCTCTCCCTGCCAAAAACTTTACGATGACTTAACACAAATCCCCTTCTGCTCCAGGTGACAGGGCCCTAGAGACTCACTGTCTGGGAAAACTCTAACCTGAGCCTCCTTTCCACCTGGGGAAAAGTTTTCCAGGTAGTCTCTTGAAAGCAAACAGGTGTGGTGTGGGACTGGTTCTAACCTCAGTACAGGAGTAACTACATAGTTTAGAGGAAGATACATGATAAGAAAACTCCACTCACCCAGCCAGCCAGTCTTGGGAGCCTCTGATCCCTTTAAATAAAGACTATTTGAGATGGTATTTTATTTTATTTTATTTTTTTACAGACTTAGGTTCTGGGTCCGTGGGTTACTTAGGGGGTTGCAGCACGCATCAACTCCCTGTTCACCCATGGGAGCTGGGTGAGCAGCGGCTTGGAACAGCTGTGAGCCGAAAGAGAGATGAGACTCTCGGGAGAACGTGGCAGTGGGCAGTTCTCATTATATTGTTTAGATAGCAGTTGCTTATATAGGGAAAAGTCAGAGGTAGAAGCATAGGAAGCAAGATCTGTGAGAGAATGGTGATGTCAGCAGAAGAAATGAAACCTTATTGTTTAGGTTTGTTATTTGCAGTTGGATTAAGTTAGGCTTTGAACTGCTTGGTCTTATCTCAGGGGACAGCTGTGGCCTGCCTAGGGCTGGAGTTCTCAGGATTGCTAAGATTTACAGGGGCCCTCGGACTTTGCTTCAACTTCCTTATCAGAAGGAGACGGTCCCAGAAGCCTGCCAGACTCAGCAGAACCCTACTTTCTCCATGCCACATTAGCAGAGTACCACATTAGGTGATACCAACATTTATTGAGAAAATGAACACTTATAACTTGGATATATTTACTTTTATTGAAGATTACATTAAAGTAAATATTGAAATAAAGTTTAACTTTATCCCTTGGGGGTTCTTTGGCTTTTCTTCCCATGCTTGACTGCCTCCCACACTAAATTTAAAGCTGATGCTACTAGCTTTTTTCCCCCCCCTAGACTTTGCTAGGTCCAAAATCTGCTGGGGAGGAGCAGGAGTCTGGCAAGTGATTGCCTGTGCAGAAACGGCCCCTGAAGGTAACTGCAGAGGTCGAAGAATTTTAAGTCATGGCTATAGTCTTCATCAGCTCTCTTGAAATTCAGATAGCTTCAGTGGACCTTCCCCGCTGTCTGGCTCTCTATCTCTCCCTCGGCTTCTCCCATATTCTAGCACTGGGCACCTTTCACACAGCCGAGGTGGTTACTGTCCATCTCCCCACACTGGGATAGGAGCTTGCACAGTAGTGCACGTAAGGCACAGCAGAAGAGAAGTATCTTTTATTTACAACTATACCTGTAGCACCTCGCAACAGTACATGGCACTTCATAGGTACTTAATAGTCATTTGCTAAATAAATCAATGAACTGGCCAATAAAGATTTGGCCAAGGAACTTGACACCCCTTCCCCAATATTTCACCTAAGCTAGGAATCCATGAAAGCTTATTTAAATAAAAAGATACAGAACTGAGAGGTAGGGAGCTTTACAGGGGGAAGGGATGCATTAATCACTGGGTACAAATGTTCAGCTGGACAGGAAGAATAGATTCTAGTATTGTATGGTGACTATAATTAATTTGATGTGTTTTATATTTAAATATTGCTTAAAAGATTTAACTAGTCTTATGGCAAAATAAAAATGTGAAGTGGTATGCATGCTAATTAGCTTTTTTAATCATTCTGAAATATGTCAAACCATCACATTGTACTCATAAGTATATGCTACTATTTATGTATCAATTAAATATTAAATTGTTAAGCCCCCCCCCAAAAAATAAAGGTACAACAAAGACCTAATCAGGATGTCCCAGACTCTGGGCAGCAGGCCCGCAATGTTATCTTAGGCCACTTTGAAACAATTTGCATCAAAGAACTGGGACACTTTTATCCTCCACTAAAGACTTTCCCATAAGGCAGAAAAGCATTAACAAAACCCACTCTTTTCTCCAGACTAAAAGTATTTTCACCTTTCTGGCTTAAAAAAAAAAAGATTCCACAAAACACCTAGAGCAGGCCTAAGCAGAAACACTTTAAAAGAAATGTGGGGCCACCACCTTTACCATTCCAAATCTAAAAGCAGCACAATGAGAAAGTCTTTATGACCTTGGCCGCAAGGGGCCTTTGCCGACACCATGGAAGCAGGAAGCCAGGGAGTTCTAGTCTCCAGTCACCTGATCTGCCATCAATGGCTCTTGCTCAGTGGTTTTGCTAAACTTTCTCGGGTACAAACAGAGCAGTGACAAGAAGTATGTGTGTGCAGTTGTGGGGTTTCTCTTTTGATCCTCCCCTGGGTGATTTATTACTGTGCTCTGGCATTTCAATTGATTCAGATGTGCTCTTTCCCCCAGGCTCCCTTCTGGCTGTGGAGAGCTGTCCAACCCTAGAACTAGAACTTGACCTTAACCCTAACTAATGCCTGTCATTGAGGGAGTTGGGGACAAGCAGCCGGAGTTCTGGACTCCTGGCATTTGAAGGTTGCTCTCCTTACTTAAGTCTACTTTGAAAATGGGCTCACGTGTCAGACCTCGGTGAACCCCACGAGCATCACAGGTGCTATCAATCTAAACATAATTTTTATGGTTCAGTTTTACTTTTTTCCTGTTTTTCATTTTATTTTGGATCACCATACAACAGGTTTCATGATGGCATCTTGATACACATGTGTCAGTGTACTTTCATCCTCCCCAAACACCAATATACTGCCCAAAGTCCAGAAGAAAGAAGAAATAAAAGGACAGTGATTTTTAGTAAAATAGTGCATTTATTCAAAGTACACCACTCAAGTCCCTCCCCTCATTTCCAATTTGGCCTCTAGGGGGAGCATCACCCCAAAGAGGTTCACTGGAGAGTTCTGTTCTATACATGAGAGTTAGAAACGCAAGACTTACTAGATCCAACTATTTTCGCCTTTCACATGAGTCACTCTGACCCTAGGCTACCTATGAGGCAAAAAAAATGGAAACAGACCTCACTTTTTGTCCACTTGCTGGACAAAAGAAATGTTTGAGCCCCAGCCACTCTGAGCCCATGGAGATAATCAATTTAGTCTGCCTTTGCTCAACCCACATGAAAATAAGTATGACTTGCAACAGAGGAAGTGTAGTTCATTTTCATCCGTTTTCCTTTGATCATGGGGTTGGCAAGCTTCCTGTGAGGGACCAGATGGCAAACAGTGCAGGCTCCAGGGTCCTGCGACTCTGCTGTAATTGCCCCGCTCGGCCTGACACTACCAACACAGTGACACAGAAATGAGAGAGTGTGCTTCTGTGACATCACATTCATAGAAACAGGATATCACTCCCTGCTTTAACCTGTCAAGTTATTTCCAAATTAACTTTCTTCAGCCAAAGCAAATAATAATTATGATCTTTTAACTGAAAAATACATCATTAACCCCACTATGCATAGTTTGTGAAAATGCCACTATGCTCAGCTGGAGAACAGTGTGATATGGCAGAGGAAAGTCATTATACTCAAAAACTTGGGTTTCCAATTCCATTTGTCATGTATTAGAAATGGCCGTGCACCAATGTACAAAGTACTGTTTCCTGTCTGGAACATGGACATGTGCCTCGCAGAGGAGGGCATGCAAAATGATACAACAGCAAGTGGTGTAACAAAGTTGTTCATATGACAGTTCCCTCCACCTCCTCCTAAAGAGGCTTTCCAGAAACTCAAGTCATTCCTCAAATTGCTGCTAATCCTACACTGTCCATACAGTCTCTGACTGCCGAACCATTCAACATACATTTTCTAAGCTGGTCAACCTAATCTCCCTATGGCTCTGAGCAGCCTTAGAGCAGCCAACCCTCGAAGAATTTCAACTTCCAATGAAATACATACACACACACCCTACCAAACCAGGGAAACTTCCCTTGGGATTCCTAATGGAGACTTCAACTCATTCCCTTCTGCCTGATTCAAGTCACATAGAAATAGTTCCTGTAATTTTAGCCTGGGCCCTCAGCCAAGCATCTTGCTGTCCGAAGAGACACATGGGACTAACCTGGGAGCACCTGGAGTTGCCTTTGCCACTTCTGTTCCTGGGGTTACGGCTATTTGGTGTGATGATGAGTCTATAGAAATTATCAAATGTTAAGATATATTTCACAGCCGGGCGTGATGGTGCACGCCTTTAATCCCAGCAGAGGTAAGAGGGTTGCCGTGAGTTCAAGGCCACCTTGAGACTACATAGTGAATTCCTGGACTAGAGCAAGACCTTACCTTGAAAAAACAAAACAAAAAAAGATATATTTCACTTAGAAATCTACTGCTTATAGTTCATTTCAAAAATATAAAACATAGAGCTACTTCTTTAAAAACTGCAAAGGCTTTTGGCTAAAATCAATATAAGAAAAGATCCAGTTGCAAAGGCATTTTGAAGCTGGGTATGCTGGAGCACACCTTTAATCCCAACACTTGAGAGGCTGAGGCAGGAGGATTTGTAGTTGTTGTGAGTTTTAGGCTAGCCTGGGCTATAGAGTGAGTTTTAGGTCAAGAGGGGATAGAATGAGTCCTTGGCTTAAAAAAGGCAATTTTGAATCATTTTTTCCAGTGGCTATGATGAAGTTATGCTGCTACATGCACCCCATTTCATGGTCCACTCATAAATAATATATCTTCAAGACAGCTAATTGGGTTTAGTTACCTGAACTGTGGCCATGGTGCATGTTAACTTAAGAAAACATCAAAGTTGAGTTTGCCAGGTGTGGTGCACGCCTTTAATCCCAGAATTTGGGAGGCAGAGGTAGGAGGATCACCATGAGTTCAAGGCCACCCTGAGACTACATAGTGAATTCCAGGTCAGCCTGGGGTAGAGTGAGATCCTACCTCGAAAAACCAAAAAAAAAAAAAAATTGGGGCTGGAGAGATGGTTCAGCAGTTAAGGCACTTGCCTCCAGTGCCTAAGGCTCCTGGTTCAATTCCCCAGTACTCACATAAGCCAGACCCACAAGGTGGTGAACCTGGTGCTCTCTATCTCTCTTTCCCTCTCTCTCTCTGTATCTCTCTGCTTGAAAATGAATAAATAAAATATTTTTTTAAAAATGAGAGAAAGAAAGAATGAATCACAGTTGAGAGGCTAGAGCAATTGCTCAGTGGTTAAGGCACTTGCTTACAAAGCCTCATGACCCTAGTTTGATTCCCCAGTACCCACATAAGCCAGATGAACAAAGTGGCACATGCATCGGGGGTTTGTTTGCAGTGGCTAGTGGCCTTGGTGTGCCCATTCATTCTCATTCTCTGTCTCTCTCTGTCTCTCTCTATCTCTCTCTCTGCTTGCAAGTAAATAAAAGGATAAAAGAAAACATCAAAGTTGAAACAGGTATGGTAAATACACTATGAAAAAGTAAATGACTGTCAGGTTATTTTTTAATATACAAAAGGAGACTAAGCAATGGAGTAGATATTTAAGTATATCAGTTAAATCACCAATGGATTTTGGAACAGTCAAATACCTGCTAGTAAACAAAGTTTTAAAATAGAACAAGATCAAGTTCCCACCTACCTGCCAACTCCAAAACTCAGGAACCCAGCTAATCTGCTCCATGACAAAAAATTATTTTGTTGAATTATTTTCCATAGTAAGAACTTCTCTCCAAAGTCCATGGTAACTTTATAAGTAAAAGGCACATTCTTGGGCAAAAAGTTAAAGTGTTACTTGTTAAGGAGTAAAATCACATAAACAGCTGTAACTATCGGTATCTCATTACATTTCATGAATCTGCCTCCCAGGCCAAGGTTTGCCACTCCCCCCCAGAAAATCCTTAAAGGTCCGTGCCCCCGGGGCTTTGGCCTTCTGCTTCCTCTTCTTCTTTTGTCTGGACGGCGAGCCGGGAGGTGCTCAAAACCGGGCTGGTGAGTGTACCCCTCCCCACCCCCATCTTGGTAACGAGATCAGGGCAGGGGGGGGGAGTGAGAATTTCTTCAACATGGGTGCTACTCCTTTTCTTAACTTTTGGTGAATTTATGCTCCTTTCTGTATGTTTATGATTTGTTGGGTGATTTTATGCACTTCCCTGTAAACTCACAGACGACACGGCGGCTGGTCGACACTTACATCCCATTTTCCTTTTCCCAATTAATCAAGTTCAGAATAAATGTGTAATTAAGAATTATCCTGGTCCCTGTGTATAATTCTTTGTACATTGGAGGACACGAACTCGGAGGGGGGGGGAAAGGGAGGATTCCAAAATGCTCTCTCTCTCTCCCCACGCGTTGCTTACAAATAATAATTATTAGCAACCCGTATCATTTATGGAGGTCCCACCGAGATCTGAGAATCATTTTTCTTAATTACCACATTTATTCTGACCCGTAAGGAGAGGAAAATTTTCAGACTTTCTCTCTCACTTAAGGTTTTCTTTCGCTCTTCTCTCAACTGTTCCTCCAGTGCTTAACTGCAAGCCTGCATAGGGCGGTACCTGGAACCTAAGCCTGCCTCCGGGGCAGGAACGGGGGATGATACTGGGAACTCCCCTGGCCTTTTTCTGTTCTTACTAAAAGTCTTTGCTGGGAGGAGAAGGGAGAGGAAAGTTTGCTGTTTGGGAGGCACAAGGCCACATGGCCGGTCTGATTCTAAGCTAGGAGGAAACTAAAACAGTTTCCATGGTAACCTAAAATGGAGGTAGGCCACGTGGCCGATCAACCCTGACTATTACACACCCAAGATGGCGACAGCCACGTGGGCCTGCAGGGCAACCGCGCCAGCTGTGGATTCTTCTACACAATGCTTCTAATTGACCAATCTTATTCCTTACTCAGAGAAATGGCTTCACTCCAGCTTTTAATGCATAACTTCCTCAATGTGTGACATTAAATTCTAATGTGCTCGATTATATTTTTCCCAGGATTCTTGAATCCCAAAGAAGGTTTTTGGTGCGATAGGAATACCAAAGACAAAACGTTA
>PVHP010053173.1:0-10854 GCA_004024765.1 Zapus hudsonius
CCATATACGCTATCACTCAGAAGCAGTCAGGCCAAAAGAACAATGGAGTGTTAGTAACTTAGCTAAGAAACCAAGTTTCATGTCCTGAGGATTCACTACATGCATTGAGCAAAGGATGATATGTTGTGTCCCCAATAGCTAGCATTCACAGCAAGCATGAGCTAAGTGTAGGATTGGTCTCTCTCTCTCTCCAAGATCCCCAGTGGCCCATCAGTTCCTGCTGGATTAGAGCTCTCTATTACTGGACCAGGTGTGGGCACAGACCTGCACTGGAGTATACAGTATGGGTTCTCCTGAATCTGACAGAATAGTGCACCCCACATGGAGGAGATGATGGGAGAGTTTACACGTAATAAAGGCTGGAACGTATCAGAGAGAAGCAGACCACATTGTAACATACCACTTCATAGTCTTTTTCTTTCATTTTAATTTTAATTAATTAGAAACTTTGTTGTATGGACAACTAATGTGTTGGTCCCATTCCCCTCATCGCTGCCCCCATTCCACCGAGGGCCCTCTTCAGGGGGGTTATTCACTATGAGCTTATAAATTGTGAGAGCAGCAGTCAGTCATTTTTGGGGGCGGGAGGAGGCAATGCCTCTGAATACTCCTTCCCACCCTATGGATCTTACAATCTTTTCGCCCTCCTCTTCCACAATGTTCCATGAGCCTTGGAGGTTGTATTATAAGCCTAGTGTTTAGCTCTCAGCAATTTCTGGATTTCTACTTTGATACATTTTGAGTGTTCTTGGTGTCTATCACCATCTCCCTGGTGCAGGTTGTCAGGCTTTCGGTGAGAGCAGCATTCATGTTTAACTCAACAATTCCTCTGTGGTTTTATCTGGCTGGGTCCACTTCACAATCTTTTGATGCAACCTTTTTCTTTTTCAAGGTAGGGTCTTGTAGCCCAGGTAGACCTGTAGTCTTAAGGTGGCCTTGAACTCTGCCTTCCAAGTACTGGGATTAAAGGCGTGTGCCACCACACCCAGAAAAAAAAATAATAAAGATGTTCTGATGTGACTTCTTACCCCAGCCAGTGATTCGGACATTGGTTTTCTTAGATTTAGATGAGCCTCTTACAAATGTCTTCCCCCAGGCTGTATTTCCAAACTCTTCCTTCCTGTCCTAGGGCTTCTCTGATGCTGAGGTGTGAAGCCTGCAGAAATACACCACACATTCAATGTGAGCACACCAGAAGTGTGGAGACATTCAGATGGGAGATCTGTTATCCATTTTTATGTAAAAAGCTACCCATGTGGTGGCCAAATGCCTCAAGACAGGGCATTTTCTTAAGTAGCCTCAAGGTCACATGACAGAGTCTGATGGTGAAACAAGTCATAAACCCTCTCATTTCAAAGGTAAAGGGCATATTACTCAACAGGAAGAATATCAAAGAATTTGTGGTTATGTTCTTAAAGTGCCACAAATATAAAATCAATTAATAGATGTGTTTCTTTTACTCCCTTGGGGCAAAGTAGTCTACGGTGTATTTCCTAAACCTCTTTTTTAAAAAATCTAGCCAGTCATAGTGGTATGTCTGACTCCAGGCACTTGGAAAGCTGAGGCAGGAGAATTTCAAGTTTCAAGAAGTTCAAGAATAGCCTAGAACAAATCCCCATAACTGGCCCAGTCCCCCATTCCTGTTCCCTGGAATATTTCCCAAATAAATCAGGTGTACACAAGAGATTTCATGCTCTGCTTTAGGAGAAAGTAGATGAAAATAAGAACCTGGCAATGCCATCCATTAGGAGAACAGCCGTGAGCAGTGTTCTCATGAAACTGATGTTCTAGAGGAGAGACAAACACTAAAAACTTTAGAAATGAAATATGCAGTACATTAGGTCATGCAAAATACATAGAAGAAAAAAATTACCAGGGCTGGGGAGCTTATGTCTTAGGATGTCCAAGGAAAGACTGATTGGCAGAGGTAGGAGAATCGCCATGAGTTCGAGGCCACCCAGCAACTACATAGTGAATTCCAGGTCAGCCTGGGCTAGAGTGAGACCCTACCTTGAAAAACCAATAATAATAATAATGTTGAGGGCTGGAGAGATGGCTCAGCAGTTAAGGTGTTTGCCTGCAGGCCTAATGACCTGGATTCAATTCCCCAGTATCCACATAAAGCCAGTTGCACACAGTGGTGCTTCTTTGCAGCAGCTGGAGGCCCTGGCATGCCCATTCTCTCTGTCTCTCTCTGCTTGCAAATAAGTAAATAAATAAACAATGTTGAGACCTGGGGGATTGAGAGGCAATGTCTGACAATATTTGAGGGAAGAGCAATCAATAAGGTGGAGAGGGACAGAAGCAGACTGGAGTCAACCTATATAACTGGAGCACAGGGAGTGAGGGAAGGGAATAGTAGGCCAAGAAAACAGAGACCAGAGCCCTAGGGACATCAGCGTGCCATAGGATTGGGATTGACATTGAGTGGAGTTTAAAAAGAAATCCACAGCAGGTTTCACACAAGATTGGCTTGATCCAACAGCACTTTAGGAGGGTCACTGTGACTGCAAAGCTGAGAATAAACTGAAGGAGGCAAATGGAAACAAGTTAGGGAGCTTTTATAATCATCTCCATGACAGACAAGGGCGGCTTATACCACTGTGGAGAGAATGTGGTGATCAAGCGTGTGGTATTAACACACAATAAGAAACATAGGGGCTGGAACGATGGCTCAGTGGTTAAAGGTGCTTGTTTACCAACCTGGCAGTCCAGGCGTGATTCCCCCAAACCCATGTGAAACCAGATGCACAAAGCGGCTCATTCGTCTAGAGTTCTGTTTGTAGTGGCAAGGAGGCCCCTGTGTGCCCATTTTCTCTCTCTCTGTCTTGATTTCCTTCTCTTTCCTTGCAAATAAATAAAAACATGGCCACAAAGTCTTTGAAACTTTCCCACAATGCAACTGGGAAAATGGCTCAGCAGTTAAAGGTGCTTGCTTGCAAAGCCTATTAGCCCTAGGGTTCAATTTCCCAGCCATCCACATAAGTCAGACACAAAAAGTGGTTGTTCATTAGCAGCAGAAAGTGGTCCTGGTGCTCGAGTGTGTGTGTGTGTGTGTGTGTGCGTGTGTGCGCGTGTGCGTGTGTGTGTGCACATACAAAATAAATAATTTTTTAAAAAAGAAATGCATATTTTGGTCTTTGTCCTTAATTGCTGATATAGAACTCCAGAGAAGCCTTAGAACTTGCCAAATGCTAAGAACCAAAAAACATATAATAGTAGTGTCCTTTTTAAATAAAATATTTTATTTATTTGTGTATTTGTTTGCAAAGAGAGAGAGAGAGAGAGAAAATGGGAGAGAGGGAATAGGTACACCAGGGCCTCTTGCCTCTGCAAACAAATTCCAGATGTATGAACCACTTTGTGAATCTGGCTTTATGTGGGCACATCATTCAGGCTTTGCAAGTAAGTGCCTTTAACCACTGAGCCATCCCTCCAGCCCCAGGAGTGTCCTTTTAAACTCATAATAAGCTTCATTGACTACACTTGAGTTTAGTAACAAGCATAAGAACTTGTTGCAAGAACCAATGAGGAGAGAGAAGTGGAGGGTTTTCTTTTGAGGAACAATGAGATTCTACTTATTTTGAAAGGCCGAGCTCAAGTTACCTATGAGTGGATTGGGATGTGTAATATGAGAAGGAAAGAAAGTCAAATATGTCTCTATCAAATATATTCAATAAAGCCTCAACCCCCAAATTCTAGGGAGAAAGAGAGCTGGAAGTTAATTTGATACCAGTAACAATAATTCAATCACTCTATATGTCATGAAGTTTGCATAAAAATCCCAAATGATGGAGTTCTGGGAATTGTGTGGGTGATTCGCTGCCTCCCTTCCTCCTTCCTTGTCCTGTGCAATGGGAGAGTAAAGGGGAAATGGAAACAGAACCATACCCAAAGACCTATTGAAAACAGAGTTAGGTGGAGATTCTGTTTGTATGTTTCAAAAGGCAGTGAGAACCATGGACAACCCAATTCCACCAACAGGACCTGAGATGATGGCTGATATCCAGGCAGGAGATGTACCACCCATAAATTATGATACAGGGCTCAGACAAAACCTTTGAGGAAGTGGTGAGATGAACAAGAGGGCTATCTCCACAGCAAGTCAGATGACCTGTGTAAGGATAATGGAGACAGACACTGAGGATACCCAACATAACCGAAGCAGAAATCCAGAGATTCTTAAGACCTCAATAGTAAAGCAGATTTAAAACTCACCCACAATGACTCAGGGATCTGAGCGGAAGAGGAGGTGGAAAGATTCTAAGAGCCATGTTGGGGGAGAATATCCAGAGACATTGCCCTCCTCAGCAACAATACACATAGAAAAAAAAAAAACTGGCTGCCTCTTGTACAACCCATAACCCTCATCCCATGGTCTGTTCCAGCAAGCCCACTGAGGAGGCCCCCAGAGGGAAATGGGCTACCATCACAAGACTTGCTCAAACTATGTATCTAATTATTGACAATAAATATGTCAATAAAAAGAAAGAAAATAGAGTTAAAAGGAGGTCTAGCGGGGTTACAGCACTAGGGAGTTAGCACAATCAGGGCCAAGGCCAGCCTGGGTCATGATCTGCAGAGTGCTGCTTCGTTCACTGTGCTAAAGTGGGCATTGGCCCTGGATGCCGGGTCCTGGGGCCAGCAAGCTTTGCTATGTTACCAAGAAGGAATCTGCTCTTGCAAGGTCAGAAAGGTACCAAAGATGACAATAAGAAATGGAAACTCAGAGAAGCCATTTCTTACCACTTAGATAAAGCAGAAAAGATTTTTAAAAAAATACTTGGATCAAGAAAAAGAAGATGGAAAATATCACAAACAAATTAGAATAGAAGAGAATGAAACTGCTTTCAGCTATGAGTCACTTTTTAAAGAATCCCCTCCTGAGTCAGTTAGGAACGTGTGATAGAAGATCCTTCTACTAGGCAAGCGTATCAGCTGTGTAACTTCTTTCAATTTTGTGAATTCTTATTAAGAAACTAAAGTAAAAATACTATTCACCTTCTCATTTCTGTGGACAAAGGGTTTGCAAAGCAGCGCCTGGAAGAAATCCAAGCATCCCTCAGGAGACACAGAGGGCTATTGGAACTAAAAGATTCTTCTTCAATACATGACTGAGAACTTGGGCTCAACAACAGATGAATGATTCAAGTTGGAAGGGAACTTGATTATTTTAAGAAACCACAGTGTCGTTTTTCCCTTGGATATTGTGATTATGACTTAAGACCATGTCATGAAATAATGGACATTCTTCATAATAGCCACACAAATACAATGGGTAGTAACCCAATTCATTTTATACATTTACGCTTTAAGTGATCTCAGTTTATATTCAGTTTATATTCTGTTGTTACAACTGAACACTACTTTGGGTAATTTATAATGGCCAGAGATTTAGCCCTTAGCATCTGGCAAGGACTTTCTGCATCCTGACTTGGCGTTATGCAGCAAGGCAGAGCAAGCTTTCATTAACAAAGCCTATGTAGCAGATCTGGTCAACTCTCAGAAGTCTCATCTCTCCACATGACAGAACTGGGGTTACCTTCAGACCGTAGCAAGTGAAGATTGGATTGTTTTTTACTTTGAGCATATTTGTATTAGATATAAGTTTTTAGAATGAGTTTAGCAATAAAAGTTTGCATTTCCATCAAACAAAACAAAGCAAAATGAAGTTGGTGTAGCCCAGGATGGCCTGGAACTCCTGGTCCTCCTGCCTCTGCCTCTTCAATAATTGGCTCCCAACATGCGCCACCACAACCAGCTGTCAACAAGACTGACAGCTAATGCCAGTGAGGATGTGGGGAAAGAGGAAACCTTATTCCCTGCTGGGGGAGTACAAACTACAACAGTCATTATGGAAATCAGTATGGAGACTTCTCAAAAACATAGGAAAAGAACTTCCATGTGACCCAGCTCTACCACTTCTGGGCATGGACTACACTCTGATACAGAGATGTGCCATCCATGTTTATTGCTGCTCTAGTCACAGTACTAGGAAATTGAACCAGCCTAGATGCCCATCAACGGATGAATAGATAATGAAACTGTGGTACATATACACAGTGAAATTTTACTCAGCAATGAAGAAAGACAAAAATCAGGCAAGCTGCAGGAAAATGGATGGCTTCTGAAAAGAATTATATTAAGCAAAATGACCCAAACTCAGAAAGCCCCAAACCACATGCTCTCTCTCATATGTGGATCCTAATTGGTAATATTTATATGGATGTATATAAAGGAGAAGAAATGTGAGTTAAAAACCTAAAAAGCTAGAATAATGACCCAGAGTAGTAATGAGAGGTGACAGGATAGAGGGAAGGGTGAGAGGAGACGCGTGACATGCAAACAGAAATGGGCAGGGTACAGGGAAGATAGGGGAGGGGAAGAGAGGGAGAATCAGCTGAAACAAATTGTGTCTGCAAATGGTTTAGTGATACCTAAAACTCTGTATGCTAACTAAACAGAAAAATGGAGTTGGAGACCATCCAGGGCAAAGAACATACATTAAAACCTACCTACTGTCTAGGAATGGGAAGGTTCTGACTGCTGGCAGCTTCAACAGATACTGGTGCTCTGCCTAGAGACTTCCAAGGCATCCCAGTAGGTTATTAAGCTCTTTTGTGAGGTTGGTATTCTTTTATTTTTCTATTGGTCACATAGCACATGTTCTCAACTCCAACAGAAGTTTCCCCTCAAAAGTTTTTTTTTCCTGTTTTCCAATAAGCCAGTCATGTTTGCTCAATGTAAGTTCTCACTTATCTGGCCTTCTTCAGAACACCCACTTAGAGGCATCTGAAAGTGTGTTGCTGATAAAGTTAGGAATTGTGTTCATCTTCCTTATTTTTCTATCCTGTCTCTATTTCCTCTACTGAGACATTGATCCCTTAATCATAAGGGCTAATCATGGCCAAAATTCCATTTTCTTTTTTATTTTATTTATTTATTTGCAAGGAGATAGATAGATAGATGACAGAGAAAGGGAGGAATGGGCACACCATGACCTCCAGCTGTTGTAAATGAACTCCAGATACATGCACCACTTTGTCCATCTGGCTCTACATTGTTACAGGAGAATCAAACCCAGGTCATTCGACTGCAGGCAAGTACCTTAACTGCTGATCCATCTCTTCAGCTTCAAAAATTCCATTTTCTTATTTATTTACTTATTCATTTTTCTAGCAGAGAGATATATGGGGAGAGAGAGACAGTGCACCAGGGCCACCACCTTGTGGGTCTGGCTTATGTGGGTCCTGGGGAATTGAACCCAGGGCCTTAGGCGCTGGAGGCAAGTGCCTTTACCGCTGAGCCATCTCTCCAGCCCTATTTACTTATTTTTTTTTTTCAAGGTAAGGTCTCACTGTAGCCCAGGCTGTCCTGGAACTCTGTAGTCCAAGGCTGGCCTCAAACTCACAGTGATCCTCCTACCTCTGCCTCCCAAGTGCTGGGATTAAAGGCATGCACCACTATGCCCCACCAAAATTCTATTTTCTATATGCTCATCTCTGCTGATCAGAGATGGAGACCCAGCCTATTCAGGGATCAAAGGCCTTGCCCTGTCTGTCTAAGGGGACTTGGGAAGGTCTGACCTTAAAAAACAGAGATCACCGTTCAATGGGAATCTGGAAAAAAGGATGTTATTACTTGGGACATCACACCATATAAACAAACATATAGACAGCAGAATGTTACGTCTGAAGCTAAGATGAGCACAAAGAATAGCAGGGACTTTTAATCACAAGATTAATGAATCACTAAAAACAAGGCAGAACCTGACAGAGATTTAATTTGGGTATGTAAATCTTGGAAGACTGAGGACACATAACTTTTGTTATTACCTGCCCAGTGTTACCAGTTTTTCTTGAGTTCTTGTCTTGTGATCCACAATGAATGACAAGTACAGACACAGGAGAGGGGCAAGTTACACAAGTTTTGTTTTAGAAATGAAAGAAAAGCAGAAAGCTCACATGTTGGAAGGCTTCCTGAGCAGACAAACACATGGTGACTTGGATTGGGATTTCTCGTACCCTTGGGGGTATAAATTTGGTATCAAGACCAAGTGGGTTGGGTTGATTATTTTGAATGCATGTGAGAACTCCTGATAGGCTGATGACTTAGATAAAGAATAAGCAGGAAAATGACTCACTAAAAGGTTCCAAGAAGAAGGAAGAACTAGGAAGTAAAACTTCCTGAGTGAATTTAAGGCCAGCCTTGGACAACAGAGTTTCAGGTCAGCCTAGGCTAGAATGAGACCCTACCTTGAAAAAAGTAAATAAATAAGAAAATGGAATTTTGGAAGTTGGAGAGATGGCTCCATGGTTAAGGCGCTTGCCTGCGGAGCCTGATGACCAGTAAGTACAATGTTGATCAGGCTGCCTTTGATCTCCCTCTTGATGAGTCAGGTTTAGGCTCAGCCTGGAATGTCTTCTAGTCTGTCCAGGGAAGGTTGACATCTACATTCTTTGGGGCCTGTGTCCCTAGCTAACGACCTTCAAAAGAAAACTACGTTGTTCCTAATCTCCATCACCAGCACTCCAATAATGGAACATGTTCCCCTTGTGTTAGAACATCAAGAGCCTTTATATCTTGAAGAATAGCTGCTCACGTGATCTTAACTTTTGGGTTTAGAAATGAGACCCATCCTGATGATTATATACTGAGAGCATGGCAAACCATAAGACAATTCCCAGGGGGAGTCCAATGTTGAAATCAATGAAATGGAAACAGGGCTGGAGAGATGGCTAAGTGGTTAAAGTCTCTTGCTTGCAAAGCCTAATGACACAGAATTTGATTCCCTCAGTATCCACAGAAAATGGCCATGCATCTCATTTGCAGTGAGAGGAGGCTCTGGCACACCCATGCTCACTTTCTCGCTATCTGCCCCCTTCTACCTTTTCCTATCTCTCCTCTCTCTCAAAAAATAATTAATTAATCAATATTTTTAAAAGGAAAGGAAAGCAGTGTGAGGTGTCATCATTGAGTATGCCATTGAATATCCCAATAGTGCCTAAAAGAAAAACAGTGAACCAAATCAAACATAAAGTAAGGTTATACCTAATGATAGACTTATAAATAGGACTCATCTTTGTATTTAAGAAGTTAAGATGATGAAGAGACGGCTCACCAGTTAAAGGCACTTGCTTGCAAAGCTGGCCAGTTCAGGTTCAATTCCCCAGCACCCACATAAAGCCAGATGCACAAGGTGGCACATGTGTCTGGAGTTTATTTGCAGTGGTAGGAGACCCTGCTGTGACCAAATTCACTTTCTGCCTCTCTCAAATAAATAAATAAATAATTTTTCTTTTCAAAAAGGAGCACATATAGTCTGACAGCAGAAAGCAGGCTAGATTATGGGGGAGGGCACAGAAAGTAGAGAGAAGGAGAGAAAGGAAACAAAAAAATTGTTTGAAAATACCATAATGAAACCTAATTTTTTGAATACAAATAAAAAAATTCTAAAGTTTAAAACTTCAATTCCTGGTTTCTGTATATGTAACAGGCTGCATTACTACTTATCCTTCCCCTTCTCTCTTCTCTCTCTCTCTCTCTGTAAATAGATTATATGGTGGGCCCTGGGATGCATTGGGTAATATTACAGCTGGTAATGTAAAATCCTAGGTCACAGGGTTGTACAAGGGAGTTAAGGCACATTTTTACTACAAATGAAATTTATCATCTTGGTACGATTCCCAGAAAATTGCAGGTTTACATCTGGGAAAGAAAGAATATCATACTCAAAGGTCAAATACGCTTTGGTTTTAAGCAGGGTTCATTGCTAATTAACATTGCTCTTTGAAATATGTCTATATACAAGGAATATTGCCTCTGTGTAGCCCACATTCACAGCACATTCTGTTAATTGTGTTGGAATCTTAATTGTTGGCTGGTGACAGACTTCACCAAGACTCCGGGGAGAGGGACTCCTTCCCTTTCTCACACTCCCTTCATCCTCCCCTCTTCCTATCCTGCCTCCATCTCAGGACTCCTTGTTGCATTCTTGGCCCTCTAGGTCCTGTTGCTTCCTCGCTCTTGCGTCTGCTTTTGGGACACACGTGGTGACTATCACATAGCTCAGGAAAACATTCTGACCTCTGCTCTGGCAATTCCTGATCCTCCTCCTCTTATAAGTCCTAGGAAGGCCTGGGACCCAGGAGCAGTGAACACAGAAGTCCTCTGCCAGTTCTCCTGCCCACCACGAGGATGAAGGTCTCCATGGCTGCCCTGTGCTGCATCACCCTTGCTGCTGCCTTTGGCTCCCAGGCTTCGGTCATACCTGGTGAGTCCGATGAGCCTGCTCACCAGCGGCCAGGTCAATGGTAACTCGAGGTTGGGAGAGGAGCAGAGAGGCAACCTTGCTGTTCTGTGAATACTCTCTATGGGCCTTAGACATAGCATCGGGATAAAGGATAGACCTGCCTCTCTCTTTGCAGCCTTTGGTACCTGGAGAAAACTGTCAAGTGATGACTGGCCCATTTGGGGAAACAATTACTTCCCTTTTTATAGCGGAATTTATGTGATGTTTCTTTTGCTGACATAGGACTTTTTATTGATGGAGTAAAAGAACTATAGTAAAATTATCAATTTGAGGAAAGAAGCATAGAATTCTATGATGGTAAGTGTTCTATATCGTCTAGTGTAAATCTATCATTTTGGGGAGGAAGTGGGACCAGCCAGACAAGGGACTCACCCAAGGTCACCTAATGGTTCTGCTTCATTTAACAAATACACATTATAGTACTTCCTACATCCAGCCACTGCTCTGTGTCTTACAGATGTTAACACACTGAGTCCTCCTAACAACCTGTGGGATAAATATTATGTTAAATAATGTGAATTTGCCAATTTTGAAGGAAAACA
>PVHP010053174.1:0-10903 GCA_004024765.1 Zapus hudsonius
TGACTCCAATTCTTGGATATTATGAATTGAGCTGCTATAAATATAGTTGTACAAAAGTTTCTGCATCGAGATGTGACATCTTGCGGGTAGATGCCTAGTAGAGGGATAGCTGGGTCCATTGGTAGTTCTATGTCCATTCTATCTAGGAGTCTCCACACTGCTTTCCATAGCAGTTGAACGAGTTTGCAATCCCACCAGCGGTGAATGAGGGTTTCTTTTTCCCCCCGCATCCTCACCAGCAACGATTGTTGTTGGTTTTCTTTATGATTGCCATTCTGACTGGGGTAAGGTGGTATCTCGTTGTGGTTTTGATTTCCATTTCCCTGATGCTTAAGGATGCTAAGCACTTTCTTAGATGGGACAAGGCCATTTGTGTTTCCTCCTCTGTGAATTCTCTGTTGAGATCAGTGCCCCATTTTGTGAGGGGGCTGTTTGAGATTTTATTATGTATTTTTTGAGTTCTCTGTAAGATCTGGAGATTAGGCCTTTGTCTGAGTTATAGCTGGTAAAAATCATCTCCCATTTTGATGTGGGTCTATTGGCTCTGAGTATGGTTTGTTTGTCTGTACAGAAACTTTTGAGCCTGATCAGGTCCCATTGGTTAAGTCATTGTTGCATTTCCTGGGCTGCTGGAGATTTGCTCAGGAAATTTTTCCCTACTCCTATTTCATGTAGAGTTCCTCCTATTTTTATTTCCAGGGTGTTCAGGGTTACAGGATTTATATTGAGGTCTCTGATCCATTTGGAGTTGATTTTTGTGCATGGTGAAAGGAGTGGTTCTATTTTCATTTTTTTTTTACACATGTTTATCCAATTCGTCCAGCACCATTTGTTGAAGATGTTATCTTTGGCCCAGCATACATTGTTGGCCCCCTTGTCAAAGACCAAATAACTGAGGTTACTTCCATTTAAAGCTGGGTCTTTAATTCTGTTCCATTGATCTATCTGTCTATTTTTATGCAAGCACCATGCTGTTTTAGTTACTATGGCTTTGTAGTATGTTTTGAAGTCAGGCATGGTGATACCTCCTGAGGATTTTTTACTTAGAATAGTTTTGGCTATCCGAGGTCTTTTGCCCTTCCAAATAAATTTAGAGATTATTTTTTCTATGTCTGTGAAGAAAGAGGTTGGGATTTTTATCGGCATTGCATTGAATCTGTAAATCGCTTTTGGCAGGATTGCCATTTTTACTATATCGATTCTCCCTAACCATGAGCATGCAATATCTTTCCATCTTCTCACGTCCTCCTCTATTTCCTTCTTGAGTGTTTCAATATTTTCCTTATATAAGTCCTTTACAACCTTGGTTAATGATATTCCAAGATATTTGATTTTCTTTGAGGCTATAGAAAATGGGACAGTCTCTCTGATGTCTTTTGCTGTCTGCTTGTCTTCTGCATATAGAAAAGCTACTGAATTTTGTGTGTTAATTTTGTATCCTGCCATATTGCTGAAGGCATTAATCACCTTCAAGAGGTTACTGGTACTATTCTTTGGGTCTGATATATAAAGTATCATGTCATCTGCAAAGAGGGATAGTTTAATTTCTTCCTTTCCAATTTGTATCCCTTTTATGCCCTTCTCCTGTCTTATTGCTTGGGCTAGAACTTCAAGCACTATGTTAAAGAGCAGTGGTGAGAGTGGACACCCCTGTCTTGTTCCTGAATTGAGTGGGAACTCCTTGAGTCATTCCCCATTAAGAATGATTTGTACTTTAGGAGTTTTATAAATTGTCTTTATTAAGTTGAGGTATAGGCCGTCTATGCCTATTCTTTCCAGAGCTTTGAACATGAAGTGGTGTTGAATTTTGTAAAAGGCCTTCTCTACATCTATTGAGATAACCATGTGGTTTTTTGTTTCAGCCGATTAATGTGGTGGATTACATTTATCGACTTGTGTATGTTGAACCATCCCTGCATCTCTTGGATAAAGCCAACTTGGTCAGGGTGGATAATATTTTTGATGTAGCATTGTATCAGGTTTGCTAGGACTTTGTTCAGGATTTTTGCATCTAAGTTCATCAGAGATATGGGTCTATAGTTCTCTTTTCTTGTTGCATCCTTGCCTGGTTTGGGGATTAGGGCAATGGTGGTTTCATAGAAGGTTTTTAAAAGCCTTCCCTCTTTTTCTATGCTTCTAACAAACTTCAGAAAGAGTGGTTTCAGCTCTATGATGAAGGCTTGGTAGAATTCAGCTGAGAAACCATCTGGTTCTGGGCTTTTCCTTTTGGGAAGGTTTTTGATTACATCTTCAATCTCTGTGGATGTGATAGCTTTATTTAGTGATTTTATCTGCTCTGGGTTAAGCTTTGGTAGTTGGTAGGTTCCAAAAACTTATCCATTTCTTCCAGGTTCTCTAATTTTGTGGAGTAGAGGTTTTGGAAGTATGACCTGATGATACTTCCAATGTCTTCAGGATCTGTTGTGATCTCCCCCTTGTCCTTTCTGATTTTGTTGATTTGGGCTTTCTCAGTTCTTTGTTTGATTAGATTGGCCAGGGGTTTGTCACTCTTATTAACTTTTTCAAAGAACCAACTCTTTGATATATCTATTTTTTAATCGTTTTCTTGATTTCCAATTCATTAATCCCAGCTCTGATTTTAACTATTTCCTTTCATCTTGAGCTCCTCAGGTTAGCTTTTTCCATCTGTTCCAATGATCTTAGGTGGGTGGTTAGATGCTTGCTTTGAGATCTCTCTGTCTTTGATATGAAGGCGTTTAGCGCAATGAACTTCCTCCTTAGGACTGCCTTCATTGTGTCCCACAAATTCTGATAAGATGTGTTAACATCATCATTTACTACTAGGAAATTTTGAACTTCCTATTTTATTTCTTGGATGACCCAATCATTTTTTAGAAGTGAATTGTTCAGGCACCAGTACTTTGTGCATTTTCTGGATCCTGTTCCATTGTTAATTTCTACCTTTAATGCATTATGGTTTGATATGATGCAAGGAACTACCTCAATCTTCCTGAATTTGTTTAGGGATGATTTATGACCTAGGATGTGATCAATTTTAGAAAAAGTCCCATGTGCTGCTGAGAAGAATGTATATTCTGTGTCTTTGGGGTGGAACGTTCTGTAAATATCTGTTATCCCCAGCTGGTCAATGGTGTTATTGAGCTCCGTTATGTCCCTGCTGATCTTCTGTTTGGTTGATCTGTCTAGAGCTGATAGAGGTGTATTAAAGTCTCCTACTATGATAAAATTGAGTCTATTTCTGCTTTATTTTTGAGTAGGATTTCCTTTATGAACTGAGTTGCACCCAAATTTGGTGCATATATGTTAATGATGGTGATAGCTTCCTGCTGGATCATTCCTTTGATGAGTAAGAAGTGACCATCATTATCCTTTTTAATTGATTTTGGTGTAAAGTCCATTTTGCCAGAGATTAATGTAGCCACACCCGCTTGCTTTTTACTTCCACATGCCTGATAAACTGTTTTCCATCCTTTTACTCTAAGAAGGTTGCTGTCTTTAGAGGTAAGGTGCGTTTCCTAAAGGCAGCAGATGGAAGGGTCCATGTTTCTGATCCACCCTGAAAGTCTGTGTCTTTTTATAGGAGAGTTAAGTCCATTTATATTCAGAGATATAACTGTGAGTTTTGCTCTAAGCCCTGCCATGTTGAAGGGTTAATGGAGGTTGGTGTCTGTGTTGCTGTTATTAGCACACTGACTGTGATTGTTGTCCCTAATCTCTGGTACTCTTCTGAGGTAGATTTCTTGTTTCTTCTGTGTGGGATATGTCCTGTAGAATCTTCTGTAATTTTGGCTTTGTGTTCAAATAGTTGTAGAGCTGGTTTACTTCATGGAACACTTTCAATTCTCCATCTATTTTGAGGGATAGCTTTGCTGGGTACAGTAGTCTAGGTTGAAAGCCATAATTCTTAAGGCCCTGAAAAGCATTATTCCAAGCCTTTCTAGCTTTCATGGTTTCTAATGAGAAGTCTGAGGTAAGTCTGATGGATTTTCCTTTATAAGTTATGGTTTGCTTTTCTCTTGTATCTTTGAGTAGTTTCTCTTTGCTTTCTATGTTAGGCATATTAAATGAAATGTTTCTTGGAGAATTCCTCTTCATGTCCTGTCTGTTTGGAGTCCTCTGGGCCCCTTGAATGTTGAGTGGGCTTTCTCTTGTTAGATAGGGGAAGTTTTCTTGAAAAATCTTTTGAAAATATTTCCTATGCCCTTAGCCTGGGCTTCTTCTCCCTCTGGGATCCCCATGATTCTAATATTGGGCCTCTTTATGGTATCCCATAGATCCCTCAAATTTTGCTCACTTGATTTCTTGAATTTATTGAAACCTATGACATCCTTATTAATTCCTTCTGACTTGTCATCAAGGTCTGAGAGTCTGTCCTCCAGATTGTCAACTCTGGGACTGATTGATTCAAGGGAGGTTTTTAACAACTCCGTTTCATTTTTGGTTTCTGCTATAATTTTGTTTATAGTCTCCATTTCTTTGGTAAGATCCAATTTCCAGTCTATTTTTGTTTTTGCTAGGGATTCCTGAAAATCATTTTTGAGTTTTCTTAAGTCCTCATCAAATTTAATCAATTGATTATCTATCTCCTCCAATAGTTGGTTCACCTTCAATTCACTTAATGTGTTTCTGAATTCATTCATATTTCTCTCCATTAAATTCAGTCTGGGGTCTATGCTTGTGTTGGTGAGCTTCATCTCATTCATGTCTTTTTTCATAGTTTCCATATCAACCATTACCTGCTTCATGTTTGCATTGCAATTATGGTCAGGAGTCATATTATTCTCTCTTTGGGATTACATATTTGTTGTCTCCACTTCCTTGCCACTTTCCTGGTCCATAATGGGACTAGGGGACCTGAGTTTGGGAGTTCCGTCTTTAATATCTGTGGGTTTTTTTCGTTGGTTTCTGCCCATGTCCTGGTTGGGGAGTGGAACTCAGGCACCCTGGGGAGTGCTGTTCAGCCCGCTTTGCTTCCAGTGGAAAGATCACCAGGTTTGATCTTAAACAGAGGTCTTTCCTGTTGGGGTGTTCTGCCCCCAGTCAGGCTTAGATCTTTACCCATATGGATCCCTCTGTATGTGACTATTCATTCTTAGAGCCACCTCATAGCCCCTGTCCCCGATTGGTATGCTGCAGTGGAAACAGCCCCAGCACCCCAAGCCATAGAGCCCAGTGTTTTCCCACCTGACTGCAGCAAGCAGATCTGGAATGCTATCTCCCCCACTAGGGGTAGAGACTCAAGGCTCTAGACTCTCTTTGGCCAGTACTTGGTCCACTGTTCTGAGTCCATGCTCCACCCCAGCCCCAGCTGCCCAGACTCAGGAGCCTGGTGAGAGCTTCCTATTGCTCATGTAGTCCGTGTTCTCAAATTCCTGGACCAACCTGTGTCCTCCCTTCAGTGGCACACAGTCCCTGGTGCCTGCCGAAGTCACCTGTACCCTCCTGGCAGTGGCGTGTGGTCCCTGCCTGAACTGGCCTCAGCCCTTCCAGCAGTGGCTGAGGTTCCCAGGCTTCTGCCAGAGGCCTGGCCCCGCCTGCAGCTGTGGTCCTGAGTGAGCTTCCAGAACTGAGCTAGGTGAGTTTGCCCTAGAAGCGCATCTGCCTATGTGTGTGTGTGTGGGGGGGGGTTCGCAGAGAGAAGTGGCGAGGCTGCTACTCGTCTTCCATCATGCTCTGCCCCCTCTAGAGAGCATTTTGACTGTTTTTCTGATGCCAGGCTATGGTGTTCATGGCACAGTGCTCCCTGGTCATGAACTCTCTCTTGTTCAGTCTTACTTGCTGCCCTGTTGATGATCCAGCAGCACCCCAAGGCTGCAGCCCTGGCAGCTGTGCCTATTGATGATCCAGCAGCACCCCAAGGCTGCAGCCCTGGCAGCGGTGCCCTGCTGATGATCCAGAAGCGCCCTGAGGCTGCAGCCCTGGCAGCGGTGCCTATTGATGATCCAGCAGCACCCCAAGGCTGCAGCCCTGGCAGCAGTGCCCTGCTGATGATCCAGAAGCGCCCTGAGGCTGCAGCCCTGGCAGCGGTGCCTATTGATGATCCAGCAGCACCCCAAGGCTGCAGCCCTGGCAGCGGTGCCCTGCTGATGATCCAGAAGCACCCTGAGGCTGCAGCCCTGGCAGTAGTGCCCTGGTTCTGACAGCACAGGCTCACTAAGTGCTGCATCTCCTTCTGAGTTTAGCTCTTTATTTTTTGGCAAAATCTACACTCCCTCAGCCAAGTGAAGTCCTAGGTCTACTGGTCAAGAGATGAGTGGTGATGGGATTTGGGGAGAAGGTATTGCTATCTTCCAAGGCAGAGACCTCTGAATCATCTTCAGATAAGAAGAACACTAGACCTAACCAATGAAGAAATATTCCTGAGACCCAGAAGCATTTGGAAACCTCTGGAAATTCCTTTGTTTTTCCTAGTCCATTGTCATAGTCAGCCACATGCCGTTGGGATGAATCTCCAAACCAGGCACAATTTTGGGGAGGAAAGTATTTATTGAAGTAACAGACCCAGGAGAAGTTAAGGAAAAAGACTGGTTTCCTTTCACAGATCCAAGCAGAGACAGAGACTTGGCACCTCCAGAAGCAAGCAAGCGTACTGTAACACTGTAACTCACAAAAAGCAGAACTGCCAGACTTGGGTTCTGGCTGCTCTTTTGCATATGTATCCCTAGTATTTTGCATCCAATTAGAAAGGTCCAGACTCCAGGAGGCCAGGCACTTCCTCCAGCCCGAAGGCTGGAGAGAATTCACAATTATAATAAATTCTATTGGGGGACTCATACTGTCACATCCATCTACTCAGGCATCCCTATTCCATGTCGCAAAGTCCCAATCCTAGTCTTGGAAGACCTATCAGGCTGAAGATTCAACTTTCTCTGATTTTCTAGGTTCTAGAATTCAGCCTTTAGCCTGTTGCTCAGCTTTTCTCCCTGTGGACTACTGGAGGTGAACCTGAGGTGCTGTGCGGGACACCCTCTGCCTTTCACAGTTTATGTTTCCATTGTTATTTATCACTTAGTGTGGGTAGAGATCTGCTCCCAGGGAAAGCACACTCCAAGACAGAGATTTGCCCACAGTAAGCTTCATTAGTGAGTGAGAATGTTCTGGGCATCGACTCAGGGGGAGTGAAGGAGGAAGAAACAACTGGGGAGTGGGAAAGATGAACATAGACCTATGAGAGATATTTTGTCAGTCCTCCAGGGAGCTCTGTAACTGATGTATCCCTGTAGCCACCAAATAAGGAATATCTTTAAAAGGAAGCATGGTTTTGGGAAGGGTGACAGTCTCTGTTTAGCCTAGAGCAAATCCCAGATGAGGACTTAGCTGAGAGCAATTAGGCTTGAGGAGGTGGAAGGAATGAGTGATTTCTCTAGGAGGGATCTGGACATCATTCCAACCATCTGCTAACATATATGGAGATTTAGAAACCTAACAGGAAAGAATTACAGAAGAAGCCCACAGACATTTGATATAGACAACCCTTATGATGGGTCTGAGAATCGTACAAGAATTTCAACCCTCCTGCATACCCTCCTTTCTTGGAATAGCACCGTGCCATCCACATGTGTCCTCTGGGCCATGTTTGACCATGCTGAGCTGCCTGCAGCCATTTACAACTGGCATCAGGTCTGCAGCTCACTGATTACCCACAGTGCAAAGGCAGTGCAAGAAGCATGGCCCATTCCTTAGCAAAAAAAAAAAAAAAAAAAGTAGTTGAATTCTGCACGCAGAAGACAAATTGGCCATAAACTCTGCAAGCCACTGAGGTTATTTCAGTTACTAAATGATTAAAGTCTCTAATCTCTGGAGCAGTGATAAAGAACACCGGAGAAGGAGGCTGGGATATTTTGATGCTGGGGGAAGGTGCGGACAGTCTCTCTCAAGATGTTGCCAGAGGAAGCCCACCCCATAAGAGCCACAGATAAGTAAGACATCATTAATAAATCAATGACAGGAAAATGAAAACGGAAGCAGAAGAAGCAGCCAGCAGATCGGGCCTCAGATGAAAGCGACACATCTGTTGCTACTGTTGGTGCATTAACAAGTAAGTCGGCTAGATCAGCCGGTCTTTCATACTAATACTCAGAATAATGAAGCTTCAAGAGCGATTAAAGCATAAATCAATTTTTAAATGTATCTTGTACCTCCCCCAAACACCAGGAAGCATATTTTCTCTGGCTTTGAATTCTTTCTGGCAGGCATCAGGAGGAGCAGCGATAAAAAAAAAAAAATGCTGCCTCATTTGGGCTCTGCTGTGAGGTACAGGCACACAGCTAATTTAGTGTTTAGCCTCATGCTTTGATTCTTACCAGCTGAAGGCATTGAGCTGTGTGCTTAATCGATACATTAAACCCAAGCCTGTGCTTTTCAACACAAGCAATGCCCACCGGTCTCCTTGGGCAGGATAGCTCAGTTCTAACTCTTTTTCCTTCTTGTGCAGATATTGATTTACATTTTATTTTGAAGAGTTATTTTTGAAGAGTTCAGCAAAATTAACAGTTGACACAGCAAAGCATTTTTCTTTTTTGATGCATAATTTCTCCTTTATTTCTACACTGGAAATATTTGCTTTTACTGGAAATATTTGCTTCTCTCTAATGGCAAGGTGGCCAGGATTTAACATATGAAGGAGGGACATGATTAGTTAATTTGGTGAATTCTATCCATATCTGGGGGCGGGGGAGAGATACACTTAAAATAGTTTTTGATTTTACTATTTTAAGACTATAACAACACAGAGAGGAAAGGGCAGGATCAGGAAAGACATAACTGGAAAGGAATTTGGGTTTCTCTGAAAAATAGAATATCCTGTGAGCTGGCTAATAGATGAATTCTTACAATATAAGACAAAGAAACAAGTGTAAGAAGATTGGTAGAAATGGCAAGAAGAGAGCCCAGGATGAAGACGAGAGAAACCAGGCCACGTTTCTACTGAGCTAATGGTCTTCACACTATCCCCCAAATCAGCCAGGGGCCAAAAGCTACCCTGCAATGGAGTCTCTCTTTCCTATGAAACACAACAGTGTTTGCAGGAAAATTAGAAGTGCCAGTGCTCACTTTATCACAGAAAACAGAGTGCCTTCAGGCCAGCAGAGGTGATAAACTGAACTTCTCTGTATATCTACAGGTTCCACATAAAACATGTGGGAAAATACTGACTTTTATTCTTGTCATTATTCTCTAGATAATTCCATATAACAATAATTTACAATGCAGAGACATTATATTAGGTACTATAGGTCATCAATTAATGATCTAAATGATAGGGGATGTGCATGAATTGCATGCAAATACTAGGCTATTTTATATGAACGATGTAGACATTTTAACATCTATGGGGGTCCTGGAACCAATATCTTGTGGACACTGAAGAATAATTACTTTTAGTTAATCAGCCAGCAATACCCACATCTGGTTAGAAAACTTCAAAAAATGAAAGCAGACCTTTATGCTAATTAATGAGTAATCAATCAAGCAAAAAATATCAAACACTGTAGAATGTTCAAAATTCAAATTTCACGTATTAAGCATTACCTAAATATAATTAGAATATAAGCCAGCTATGACATTTCAGAGCCACTTAACAACTTTAAATGGAAGTGCCTGGAAATTTTAGGATAAATGATATCCCAAGTTTTCCAAACTTTAGTGTGTCTAACAGTATCTGAGGATCTTGTTACTGTTCAGATTCTGAATAAATGTTCCTGGACTGATTATATAGAAAGGAGGCAAACAGTGGCAGAAATAGTTAAAATGGAACTTTCCAGAACTCTAGAAATTAATGGTAACAATCTGAGAAACATTGATTGAAGGAAAGCAACAGAGTATTTATAATGATAGAAAACTTTGCCTTACTCACCCACCTTCTCTTCTCCAAAGTTCCGCAGTAGTCTTGAAAAGAAACGATCACTCCCGATAGTATATGTGAAAATGTTTAGCATAGAAGCTAATGGAAGGGGTAGACTAGTTTGGGAGCTAAAATCTAATGAATTTTAGATTCAAATATTGAATAAATAAGTTTAAAGAGAAGTGAGGAGGGGAAAATATCTGTTGCGGTCAGCTTTCTAGTTGCTGCTCAGAAAGAACCCAAGCAAAAGCGGCTTATGGAGGAATAGGTTTATTTGGACTCAAGGGGAGACTCCATCCTGGCAGGGAAAACGATGGCATGAGCAGAAGGCTGGACATCACTTCTGCCACAGCACTGGAAACAGCAGCAGGAAGGTGTGCCAAATACTGGCAAGGGGGAGCTGGCTTATAACCCCATAACCCCGCCCCCAACAACACAGCTTCATCGAGGTTGTAAAACCCAAACTGCCATCAGCTGAGGATCGATCTATCAGAGCACATTCATTTGTTTGTGGGGGACACCTGGATCAAACCATGACAGTCCGCCCCTGGCCCCCACAAACTAATAATCATACAAGATATAAACATAATATGTTCAGCTCAACTCTCAAGTCCCCGCAGCTTTCAACTGAGCCATAATACCAAAAATAAACCCATAATGGCACAGAATATTCACAATGCAAAACATGAGGCACAGCAAAAACAGATTGACCAATACAATACAAGATTTAAAACAAACAGGGCATCATCAATCTCTAACTCCAAGTTCAATGATTCTAACCAATAACACAATTCTCTTGGAGATTCAATTCCGCCCCTTCAGCTTGGCTACTCACAGTCTGAGAAACTTCATCCGGTGCTGGCAGCTCACCTTGGCACCCATCCATAGTCCTGGAATTCTTTGGGTCTCCATTGCAACCCACAGTTCATCCTCATGGCTCCATCAGGCTCCATGCAGGCAACCTTGCACACCTGCTTCACATGCCGATGGCCATTTTTCAAAAACAAAACTGTGTTGCAAATCCAATGACCCTCTCTTTCTAACCAATCTCCATTCCACAGAACCAGGTGGGCTACCAAC
>PVHP010053175.1:0-10854 GCA_004024765.1 Zapus hudsonius
TGGAAGACAGAACCAGCTCTATTTTGCAGGCTCACTATGATTGATTTCACCATGGCCACAAAATTAGTAAATGGAAATGACAGGATTTCTTTATAAGAGTTCCCAATTTCCTATCTTCCATGATTTTTTTTCCCAAGAATGATGGCCAAAATTCACAGGAGGCAAGTCCACTGAGCACACATCCTTCTACTGACTGTAGGTTCGTGGCACCTGGTACAGTTTCTAAAGCGACTTTACGTATTAGCCTCAATGACTCTAAGCCAACACTACAAATGCACCCATAAAATGTCACGTGTGACTTGGATCCTATGCAAGTTTTTCAAGAATCTGCTCTAAGTATACTATTCACAGAAATATACAATACTGCCCCTGGCTTTGTGGTGCACACCTTTAATCCCAGCGCTTGGGAGACAGAGGCAGGAGGATCACCACGAGTTCAAGGCCACTCTAGACTACATAGTGAATTCCAGGTCAGCCTGGGCTAGAGTGAGACTCTACCTGGAAAAAAAGAAGAAAAAGGAAAGGAAAGAAAAGAAATATACAACATCACTGCGATTCTTCTGTCAACATCATCATATGCCTAAGAAGATTTTGAAAGTATTTTTAATTAAAAGTGCCAAGCATTCAGTCAACTTGAGATACCCTAAATACTAAAGGGAATTAACCAGAGAGGATGACTGGCTCCAATTTCACAAACATGGAGGTTAAAACCATGAGCTTAATTATGCTTTATGCTCACTTCCATGATTAATTTGTATTAAACTTAATGAAAACACTGTCTCTAGATTCCAGAGTCCAGCCTCACACAAGACACAGCATTGTCATCTGAAACATAATGCATCTAGAATGGCTCTAATTGAGTTCTTGCAACTACAGAAGCCCAATGAGGTGAATAAAAATTCAAACTGTCCAGGAGCAGTAAATAAGTCGAAGACATCACTATATTAAGCAATTCAAAAGTGTTTGATGAATGCAGAATGCTGGAGTGAATTTGTGGGCTCTTCTTAGTAGATATCTTCTGGGTTAATCTCTATAAATTTTAATGAAATGGATGTGTTCCCTATTTTTTTTTCTCATCTTGGCAAGGAATCCAAACTCTAAACCTCCCTGGGTTAAGTTGCTAGGGCTGCCTTAACAAAAATACCATAAACTTGGTGGCTTAAAAGAACAGAAATTTGAGTTTTCATGGTTCTGGGGGTTGAGCATCTAAAATAAAGGTAATGTCAGGCCTGGTATATTTCTGGGGTCTCCATCTTTGGCTCCTAGGAATCTGTATTCTCAGCGTCCACATCTGGCCCTTCCTTATATTTCCTCTTCATATGAAGACACCATTCACATGATTTTATTTAGCTTGAAATACCTTTGCAAAGACCAAATACAGCAACATTTTGAGGTATTAAGTAGCAGGACCTCAATATATCAAGGACACAGTTCAGTCCCTAACAGTCCCATTATCTGAGGTCTTGGCCAGTCAGTTCATGACAAGTTTTGAGCCACGTGGCATCAAATACAGATGAGATTTGATCCTTGCCCTGCTTGAGTTGTTTCAAATTTTCAGTAAACTGATTTGTTTTTGTCCTAATTACAGGGGAAAAAATGGTTTCTCTTAACTATAGAGAAAAAAAACGCTTATGTGAGAGCTATTCAAATGCATTTGTTCTTTAAAAAGTGAGAGGGAAAAGAACTTCATTATTCACATAAATGTACTTGCTAAACCTCATCATCCCATTTGTCTCTGACCAGCTTGATAGACACATACTGACTTCTTTGTTGACAATACCAACAACAGGTAGAATTACTAACCACCACCACCACCAAAAAAAGAATATAATTTTGTCAAAGACATGGGGAAAATACTCTCATGGTATGCTTGGGAATGAGTATGGGGGTCCAGAGGATATTAGGGATATGCCTGCATCATCTCTGAAGGCACTGCTATTGTCTTAGTGACTCGTTAGGAGCCCCCTTCTTTGGTTCATAGGTTCATTGGATGTGCTTGGACTTCAGGGTGCCCCAAGATGTATGTGATGTTTCAAGAGCCATGAATCTACTGTGATAACACCACACGGGAGCTCCATTGTACATAACTGATATTTTTCTGGCAGGCTTACCACGGAGATTCACTTCTGCTTTTCAACTCCCAAAATGAGACATCCGATAATGTATACTTGAGGTCCTAAAAAAAATTACTTCAAATTTACCCTTTTCCTAGAAATAAAACTCAAAATGTGCTTAAGCATTTTGGATGAAAATTATGCAACCATGGCACAAAACACCATCCCTCAGTCTTTAATTTTATCTGAGTCCTTGGTGTGCCAGCCAACAAGCTTTATATTTCGGGTGAACTTCTGGTCCCATTTCCCATGGTGACTGTTCACATGTAACATTTGTTTAAAACCTGTCCATTTCTTTTCTCTTCAGAACTAACCAAATATCTCTGTTTTTCTCTGACTGGCAGGATTCCTGGGACATAGGAACTTCAGTGCTGAAACCTGACTTCCTCCTCATAATCTCACCTTATCCTCACATGGCATCACCATCCCATCTAACAAAATAAAAATAAAAGATGAAGGTTTCAAGTATGAACTTCCCACCACCTGCCTTTAATCTCCGCCATTGCTACCTGTGCATCTATGCCTCTCACCTGCCTCCAATCCTGGAATCTAGAATATCTTTACCTCTCCCTTGCCCATCTTGAGTGGGTCTCTCCATTATTGAGCAACTCTTTCCTGGACTTTGCACCTATTTTCAAGTCTTCATCAGTTTCAAAATTATACATACATGATATGTACACAGTATATATACATTATACACCTACCTATAATACACCTATCTCCTCTGAATTGAAACATTTCTCAATGGAGGGAAGAAAGAGACTTGTGGTACTCAGGAAACACAACTTACATGACTCAAGAAACTTGGGTGATTACTAGATTCATGAGGCCCTTAGTTAGTATTAGTTACTTTCTGGTGTGACTAAATTCCTGACATGAAGCAACTTAAACAAAGAAGGGATTATTCTAGCCTATAGTTTACAGAGAAACAGTCTGTCATGGTGGGAAAGGCAAGGGTGTCAGGAGGGTGGAGCAGCTGGTCACATTCAATCTGTAGTCAGGAAGCAGAAAGAGATAAATGCTGGTTCTCACGTCCCTTTGTTCTTCTTATTCAGCCTCGTACTCCTGCCCATGCAATTGTTCTGCCCATGGTTAAATGAGGTTTTCTACCTCACATAACGCCCTCATAGACATGCCCAGAGATTTGCTTCTTAAGTGATTCTAGGGTTTGTCAAGTTGACAATCAGTATTAACCACATGCCCTTCCCAATGGTATAGAATCAGTGAACAGTGTCTGATGGAGAGGGGACTTTGATGCAGAGAGTACCAGGAATGCAGCCCTTGTAAGTCATCACCATGCTGGGGGAGGCTCTTGGATGATGTGGTTTTGACTCACTCATACTCCTACAAGGGAACATAGTAAAGTCATTGTCCCCCTAAACTAGACTTAGGAAGAGTCATTTCTTTGGTTTGTCATTAGTGGCCTATCTGGAGTAAACAGACATTTGCTCGCACCTCATCCTGGAATGCCAAACAGTGTTCAAACAGTGGAATGTCAAATAGGTGCCCAAACCGACGGACAGAAACAGTGTCAGGAAGGAGCAGTTGCATGGCCCCTGAAGTGGATGATAAGACATGCAACTGAGCCTGATCCCTCTGAGTGTGGAGCATCCATGCAGGCAAACCTGGTATGGCTACCTTTCTCTACATGGTATGGGGCTGTGTGCCTCCAAGCTGTAGTGGCTCTCAAGATAGACAATATCCATGGAACCAAGGCCAAACCATCTGGATCACGTTGGGGACATTCCACGTTGTCCATCTTCCACTACATGGCATGGGACTCTGAATGTCTGTTTGATGGCTGGAGTCCACCACTAGTTGTCCACATCCGAATACAGTTGATGGCCTGGGTAGTCCATGTGGGGTGGGATCATGGGAAAGCAGTGAAAGCTGGCATTTGTTGGGAGTGTAAGATATGCAAGGAAGGCTCTGCTGGCTTCCCACAAAAGACTTACCCAGTAAAGGAGACATGGCGGCTAGAAAGACAGGCAGAGGCTTTCCTCAGCATTCGCCTCTGATTTGGCAGGAAAAGTGGAAAAGAGAGAGGCTGAGATGGAGATGTTGGCTTGCCATTTCTTACAGTTGGCAAGACACAAAAGAAAGAAAATACAAATTATCTCTGCTAAAGAACCCTTGTTGAAAGCTAAAAGTTTGGGATCCACGGGAAGAACTGGACGATGAGTGGAGAGAGAGCAAGGTAGAAGTGATAAAAAATAAGCCTCAGGTCTGACCTTGAAAACAGGAGAAAGGGAAGTTAAGGATCCTGCATGTAGATGGGGGTCTTTAAGAATGGACCCGATGCAAAAATAAAATAAAATAAAAAATGAACTATGAGAACGGGGAATACTCTGCCCTTGAGTTGTTTGAATTGGAAAATACTTTTAAACAACATTAAACAAATATTCAAGAGCCCCTCACAGCCTTGCTTAGGAGGCTTTGGGACATCAGGGTTGATAAGTTCAATGTGAGTGTCGTGGAAATAAGTGGAGAAATTGAGTAATACAAGTCCTCCTGAGGCAATATGAGGGTAATCAAACCTGATAGACCTGCTCACAGGGAGTCATTAAGAGCACTGGATAGTTACCAGCTGAAGGCCACATGAAGACAATCTTACTAGATGATAGAGAGAGGACAGGCATTGCTGAGGGAAATAGGAATGAGAATAGTGCTCCTTGACGCCCAGTTCCCTGGGCCCATAGACTATATTTAGAGCAGAATTAACTCAGCAAAAACCTCTAGACCACTGGTGGCTTTGTTGATGTCTGAAGTGGGACATGGTCTTCATGAGGTAGAAGAAACTCTGACAGATCTGAAGGACTTAGATTGGCATGTTGATCAGGTTTGTCAAGCGCTGAAGCAATCCGAAGAGGACTTGAGAACAGCAAAGCAGACAAAGTTGTGTGCCTTGGTGACTTGGAAATAAATCCAGCAAGATTGGTATCAAACTGTCTTTCCTCGAGAAGAAATTGACAAAAAGCCCAGTAATGTGCTAGTGAGTCTCTGGAATCCAGCATGGAGCAACAGTTCACCAAAGGGGTAATAGATGTCAACAATGCAGTGCAAATAAAAAATAAATAAATAAGTTTGTCTTTGGGCAGTTGCTATCCCCAAAGCATACTGTGCACATTTCTGTCCTACAAAAAAATTATACTGTCAATGGAGATTGCTTTCCTTGCCCAAAACCCTTTCAGGAGCAGGCATGGTGGTTTAAATCAGAAACCACTCATAAACTCATGTGTTTACAATGTTTGGTCGCCAGTTAGTGGCAGCTGGAATGTGGAACCTTACTGGAAGAGGTTTGTTTCTGGGGTTGGGTTTAGGGGTATTGTAGCCCAGTTCCTCCTTGCTACAGCTCAGCTCACTCTCTTGCTGCTATTCTCCACATGATGGGGCAAGAAGTGAAGTCCAGCCTCTGCTCATGCCATGCTTTTCCCTGCTGTCATGAAGGTACCCCTCGAGACTGGGAGCCAAAAATTCAACCCTTTCCTCCCATGGAGCTGTTTTTGGTCACATGCTTTGTTCCAGCAATGTGATGGTAACTTTAACAACAAGTGTGACTAGGGAAGACATAATCACAGTGCTGGCTCAAAGCCTGTCGGGAGAACCCATTTCCCCTTCAGGGGTGGGCATACAGGTCAGCCTCACTTCAGTGCTCCAGGAACAAGAAATGGGACACCTTCTGAAGGATGTCGAGACAGACAACTACATAAGATAGTGCTTCCCATCTATGCCACTCTACCCAAGGGGTGAGACTACGCTGGAAGCTACATGCTTGTCAGATTTTCTACAGCTAGAAGGCACTATACCAGCTGTGAGAGGAGAACTGCTGCTGACAGTTCTGCTAAAATACGGACCCAACATGTTATAGATGCAACCAGTTGCTTTCTGGTTGGATTTAAGCCCTACACCATCTAAGGGAACTCATGTTTGGTACTACAAACCAGGGCAAAAGTCCATGTCTGAGGAGATCATAAGCCCTAGTGGGGAAGCAGCTACTGTTGTTTTGTAAAACAAGTGTGATATTCCTGACAAAATGCCTTCTAAACATTTGCTATTGTTCTCAAGGGGAATTTCATTTTCCATCTATCTGGCTTTCTCTGGAGTGAACAGGTGTGTTCCCATCTTCCCAGGACAGTTACACAATCTCTATATTCATATGCATTCATATATGTATGTGTGTGCATGCGTGTGTCACACATGTATGCAAGTGTGTGCATGTGTGTGTTTGTGTGCATGAGCATGTGTGTGTGGCTCCTAACTTTACAACACTTCAAGCTTCACATGAGCTCCCATTTCCTACACATCTTCCCATCCACTGCTCCCACACCCGTCTCCATCATCATCAAAACGGCATTTTACTGTTTTCTAAACTCCCCAGTTTAAGTCCCATCTCCTTCAAACTGTCATTCATGAACCCACAGCCTCTATAGTCATAGATCATTCTAGCCTTTTCAGAACTGAGCTATTCCAGTTACCTGAGGATAATTAACACATTTGAGCTAGCCTTCTGAGCACAAAACTAGTGACCAAGATGTCTCCTTGGAGTTAGTGAGCAATTTCTTTTTTTTTTTTATTGTCCATAATGAGTTACATTGTTTAGTGGGCCAACAATGAGTTGTTATCCCCAATTCCTCATTGACCCCCTTGCCCATCCCCAGTCAGCTGGATATCCTCCTCCGTGGGCCGTCTGGATCAGTCTTTGTGGTAGGGGACCATGGATAGCCTAGTATTCAGCCAGGTTCTCCTGACCCGAGTGTGTTGTTACTGAGGGGTGCCATGCCTCTGATAATCTTCCCCACCATGGCTCTAGTGAGCAGTTTCTAATTTGTTCATTAAAATGGTTGGATAATGTCACAACTGGCTTTGTGGCTGAATCCAATCCCAGTGAACATTAACTGAAGGTAGTCTGTGGGGATAGGACAGCCTTGTTTCTGCATGTCTTTACTTTTATAGATTACAATGTCTGTTGTCCCAGCCTTATGGGTTACTCATCATTAATTAGTCAAGTTATCATGGAAGCTCCTGGTTATTTTATGTTCTTGTAATTTTCAATTCATGTCCTGTGTCCTGCCTCTCTGCTCTAAACAAAATGACAAACTTGTGATGATAAACTACATCGTCTCCTCTCGGTGCCCCTGTTTGGAATGCTCTTTCCCTCCTTCATCAATATGGTCCAATGAGCACATCCAGAAATTAATAGCAAAGCTTCATATTTGGAAAAATAAAATTAGAAGGCTGCTGGTGATGTCCAACAACAAGGTGTGCGATTGCTGAAACTATTTGCCTTCAAAGATTCCCCCTTGTTCTACACTACAAAACTCCAGAACATTCTCTATCTCCTCATAAAATACATCTCATTTAACTTGCCCGATCTCATTCCAATCTACAGTGTGTTCTGCCCCAGGGGTCTGGTAGTCCACTGCCCTCTGTCCAGTCTAGTGTCCAGTGTAGCTCACCTCCACGTGTATTCACTGCCACCTGGCTTGCTTCAAAGCCTTTCCTGTCTGCCATGGACTTAATTCCATGCATTGAACTCCCCCCACCTTGCATACATGTGAAACAGTTTCTGTGTCATGGATGAAATGTGATAGAAAAATATTTCCTGACTTCCCCTCCCCATCTCAGCCCACCACAAAGTTTTTTGGTGGCTGCCTTCCTCCTAGTTCTTGGGTAACTTTTGTGTACCTATAGCCACTATGTATGTGGCTGTAAGCTCTCAGGACAGAGACAATATCATATTAATCTTAATATCGCCAATGTCCTCCTCATTGCTTAGTATAGAGCAGGTGCTCATTCATTTTAAAACACATAGACATCAGCATATTGTGGATGATGGACTAGGGCAAAAAGAAGAAATACAGATATTCGAGTGGAGGAAGGACTAATTGGTAAGAAGGGTCCACAGGAAGGGGTGGAGAACACAGGGAGGGGGACAAAAGAAAGTACTGGGAGAATATTATTATCAAAATACATTATGTGCATATATGAAAATGTCAATACAAAGTTTAAAAACACAAAGAATTGGCTCAATCTTAAAGAATGTCATGTGGTATGCTAAAATGTCTGAGGATTGAAGGCAAGAGTCACGTTAGAATACCACACGAATATTGGAGTCCCTTGTCCAGATCTGGAGGGATGAAAGGAGGTAATCGTCCCATCACTGGGCTTGCCTTGTCTCTTTGGCATGTAGCATGGTTTGTCTGTTGGTTTTTGTTTTTTTCAGTCTAGGATCACAACCTAGTCATGGGTAGTAAAGTCAACTCCTATCTCACTGAAGCAGCTTAATCAATAAAGATATTAAGTACCTTTAGCAAATGCTTTGGAACAATAAGGCATTTTCATTTGAGTTCTGGCCCTTGGGCAGGAAAAATCAAAGGAAAGTTATCTTTAAATTCTAAGTGATCCTTAGAACTGTGAGGAAAGAACATTAGTCTCTTCAAAGGCGAGACCCCTATGGAAAAAAGTCTGAAACCTTCTGAGAGCTAGACAAAAAATAGTACGTTTAATATAACATGTACCTTAAAGAAGCTCGATCTACACCACAGTGCATAATTATTTGCAAAATAAAAATATGTGAATGGAATTTAAAGGTCAAGAAAAAGCTTCATAGAAAATAAATTGCTTGAATTCTATTGGGTCAGAATTACTGGCCACAGTGCCTGGCAATATGTCACTCACCAGCAAACCTTCCTACTAGTGGACTCTTTGCAAAAAGGCACAGGTATGGGACAACAACAATTTTTTCTATCTCCACATTATTATTGTGGAAATCTTGAATTCAGCATAGTATTAAATCCTTATCCATGAAAATTCCATACTTCATCATAGCACCCTTTAAAACATGGCAATGTTTTTCACCACAAGGAAATCAGAAAATGGACCTGTGCTTAAAATTATGGCAGGATGTACAAAAATAATTCACTTTTCCTTAGTCATCATTACATACTTGCCTGGAGTTGACTTCCTGCTCTGGTGTGAATGACTTGGCCAAGTTTGGCCCGTGTGTCCTTCAAAATACTGCAGATGTCAATTGCAATAAAGTTGCTATTGTCTTTCTTTAATGAATCCAGCTTAAACAGGATATGTGTCCAAAAGTGAATCCTAGTGTGGCTGGTGTCCCAAAGGTCAATTATTGCAAGGGTTGACAATTGGGACTGCCTTACTACTAAGGTGTTTTAGTTTTCATTTTTAACAATGCAATGCGAGTCTATTAGAATAAAGAGAACCTGCATCAGCAAACACAGAACCAGACACAATGGATTGTCACAATTCATATAAATTCCATAAAACAACACTGACTTGGAGTCACACAGAGCATTTCATGAATCTCCAAATTCCAGAGTTTTTACAGAAATTAATTTTACTTGAAACTTTTGTTTGTCATTTGTTTTGGTGTGTTGTGTTTTGTTCGGAAAATGGTGGGAATCCTTTGTAATGTTGCTACAGCCTACCTTTCAATTTTTGTGGTGAGAAGAGTGGATATTGAACCAGCACACACTTTTTTTTTGTTTTCCTTAAGCAATTTCCAGAAAACTATTTGTTTAACTTCAAGTAACATTTTATGGGCATTTATCTGGATTTTCACATTTATATCTTATTGTGCTTTTGAAGACATTTTCTCCTAACATGAAAAGTCTAATGCTTTTGAAAATTTTCCCATGTGATAATGAAACAGCTTTGGTCTAAAAACAAAGGACACTGTTAATTCAATATTGATGGGAAAAGTATATTAGTTTATTGTGTCAGGTATAATAGTGCATTATAATCCCAGCATTCAGGAGGAAGAGGCAGGAGGATCATCTCGCCTTCACAGCAAGTTTCAGGCCAGACAGGACTACATAGCAAGACCCTGTCTCGATAAAATAAAATAGCAAACTGGCACGCATTCATGTCTAATAAAGTATCATATATTTTATCAAACTTTACAAAATAATCACCAGGTCTTGTTAAAATCTTAATTCTTACTTCAATGAATACTATTAGTCTCTAACTAGGGAAAAATCTATTTTTAAAATAAAATAATAAGGTGAAATATCAGAGAAATAACAACTAAACAATATCTTTCAAAATTTTTTGAAATAGTTTTTTTAAATTTTAATCCATAAATAATTCCATTTCTTTGTTATAAAACCAAAGAAACTCAAGCACTTACTATTTCTTGGCATTCATGCTTGTTTCTTGGATATCAAAAGTTCATTTAAGAATGCTGAAGTTATTTAAGGCTTTCAATTTTCTGTGTGGAATTTTGAGAGGATATATCTATCTCATATATATATATATATATATATATATATATATATATATATATATATATATATATATTCCCTCTACCTGATATATTAGATGCACTTAGCTGGTTAGAAACTTTACTCTGGGGCCTGGGAGATGATTCCACATTTAAAGGCACTTGTTTGCAAAGCTTGCTTAGTGCTAGTTCAAGTTCAGTTCTCAACATGGAAGCCAGATGCAAAAAGTGACACAGGCATCTAGCATTAGCTTCAGGGGCAAGAGGCCTTGGCAGAGTGCAGGTGCATGCATGCAAATAAATAATTTTTATAAACTCATCTTTTTAAGAATAACTTGATAATTACGGAACTTGTGATCTTTAGAAACCGTTATATGCCCGTTTTCATTCATAAGGAGGACCTCCACTTACATATACTCTGGGAAAAGCTGAATTTGTTTAGTTTTTCCTAAGCTTTTTAAAAATCAATATAGTTTTCATTATTTTTAATTGTTA